>VWZE01005817.1:67856-83525 GCA_013396675.1 Eubucco bourcierii
GATGTTAAAATATTAAAAAAAAAAAAAAAAAAAAGAAAAAGTTAGATGTAGCCCAACTGCAGGATACAGAAACAGTTCCACTTGAAAATGATTGTTGAGATTAAATTTGGACCACAACACTTATCTGGTTTCTTCTTTTTTATTTCTACTTCTTCTTTTTGTCTTTTTTTTTCTTCTTTTTTAATTTCTACTTTTTCCTTTTTTTTTTGTTTTTTCTTTTTTCTCCCTTTTAAACTCTTTTTTATTCCTTTTTCCTTTCTTCCCTTCTTTTTCTCTTCCTTTTTTCTATCTTTTTTCCTTTTTTTCTTTTTTCCCTTCCTTTTCTTTCCTTTTTTATTCCCTTCTTTTTTCTCCTTCTTAAAATTTTTTCTTCTTTTTTCTTCTTTTTTTCTTCCTTTTTTCTTTTTTCTTCTTTTTATTTTTTCTTCTTTTTTTGCTTCCTTTTTTCCTTTTTTCTTCCTTTTTTCTTTTTTCTTTTCTTTTTCCTCTTTTTTCTTCCTGTTTTTTTTCCCTTCTTTATTTTCTTAGGTTTTTTTACTTCTTTTCTTTTTTTATTCCTTCTTTTTTTCTTGCATTTTAGTTTTATTCTTCCAGAGTTCACCAAAACCAGGGCTAAATCTTGACAGATCAATTTTAATAATAAGTCATTGAATTGGTTTAAAGGCAATTCAGATTTGGCTTTTTAAGGGTCTCGTGTGGGGTTTACTGCCTGATTTCCTTAATCTCTCTTGAAATTGTTGGGCTGTGTTAACATTTTAATCCTAGTCTCCTGCAAATGTGTTTACAATTCACAGGTGAACACAAGACACATCACTATACATATACCTTTCTCCTCCCCACACACACAGTGTGACTGGCAATAAACTGATGATTTTTATGCATAGAGCTTTTCACACAAAGACTTGGGATACCTGTTAGTTACAAATCACTTACGTATTTTCACCAATCTAATGGCAACACAGAAAAAAACCAGTTGAATCTGTCATTCCTTGACTGATTTTCACCAAATACTACACATTATACCAGATGTTCACACATTTATGGTGCTAGGAGGCCAGAGAACAGAATAAAAGTTTTTCATCATCTTGTTGTAAGTTCCAACTTCTCTGCAGTAGTAGTATTCATATGTTAACATTTTGGACTGCTCAAAATATCTCTGGAATGTTTCAGGAGGACATGTCATTCCTACTCAGTGTGTGTGGGGGTTCATTCCTTTCTCTCTTCCCATTAAATAATGAGGAAAAAACCCAACCTTATTTTGATTAATTGAGTATTTTTCATAGCAGCTGTGAGCCAGGTGGCTGGAACCAGTTAGTTAGGATGCTAAATTCTGGATAATTAGTTTATTTTTAATCTTTTAATTCTGTGGGAGTGAAGTTTAGTGTGTTAATGGGAGAGGTTTTGTGCAGAAGTGTCTTTACTAATGTGTTATTATCATTTAGTTTTATTGATGAAACTTGGGCCTTATACGAATAGAAAATCAGTAGAAAAATCTGAGGCAGGGCAAACTACCATTTTCATCCTGACTTAAAATTCTCTAAAAGGCTTTTGTTTTGTTGGGGTTTTTTATTTTATTTTTATCACAATTTTTTTTATAACTGAAAACCTGAAGGATTTGGTTCAAAAAGCAGCTTGTGTTCACACAGAATGGTTCTATTAATGAAACTGGGGGTTTATACGAATAGAAAATCAGTAGAAAAATCTGAGGCAGGGCAAACTACCATTTTCATCCTGACTTAAAATTCTCTAAAAGGCTTTTGTTTTGTTGGGTTTTTTTAATTTTATTTTTATCAC
Organism: Eubucco bourcierii; assembly: GCA_013396675.1. NCBI lineage: Eukaryota > Metazoa > Chordata > Aves > Piciformes > Ramphastidae > Eubucco > Eubucco bourcierii. The sequence continues at coordinate 69,651 of VWZE01005817.1, forward strand.
AATTTTTTTTTTATAAGTGAAAATCTGAGAGATTTGGTTCAAAAAGCAGCTTGTGTTCACACAGAACAATTTTATTGATGAAACTGGGGGCTTACACGAATAGAAAATCAGTAGAAAAATCCAAGGCAGGTCAAGCTACCATTTTCATTCTGACTTAAAAGACCCTAAAAGGATTTCGGTTTTGATTTTGTTTTATTTTTTAATTTTATTTTTATCAGGATTTTTTTATAACTGAAAACCTGAGGGATTTGGTTCAAAAAGCAGCATGTGTTCACACAGAATAGTTTTATTTGTGAAACTGGGCCTTATACAAATAACAAATCAGTAGAAAAATCTGAGACAGGGCGAACTACCATTTTCATTTTGACTTAAAAGTCCCTAAATGGTTTTTGGTTTGGGGGATTTTTTGGGGGGGTTTTGTGTGGTTTTGTTTTGTTCGATATTTTGTTTTGTTTTGTTTTTTTAATTAGGAATTTTTTTATAACTGAAAACCTGAGGGATATGGTTCAAAGAGCAGCTTGTGTGCACACAGAAGGACCCACTCTGTTTAGAAAAAAGGCATTAATTGCACAATGAGAAGGAATGGAAAACATATTAACTGTGTCACTCTTTTACCAGCTCCTCCCACATTGGGAGGGAGGACTGATTTTGATTATTTTACAATGTGTACACTTGCTAAGAAAAAAAAAATTACTACTGATGGCTATATTTCTTAACTTGACTTCCTAACCCTTCTTTTTTGTGTGTGTGTGTGTGTGCATGTTTTGTGGGGTTTTTTTTCACTGAGGATTTTTGTTTCTGTTTTTGTTTTTTTCTTTTTTAATTTTCCAGCTAACCTCTTGCTTTAGTCTTTAAAGCTACTTGTTCAATCACCTAGTTTTCCAGGTTAAAGCAAGAAATTTTTGTCTTAAAACATGAAAATGCATCGATTATAACTTCGATATTTTCCTTGTTCTCTAAAATCTTTCTTTTCTGTGGATTAAGGCCAGTTAGCAGATGGAGATTTGTGCACTGGAGCGAGTCCAAGGGGGAGGAGGCACTTCCTTTCAACTAGAGGCCCACTTACTTTACTTCTACTATCAGCTAAATATTTTAGTAGAAAAAAAGAAATCCCTTCTCAGGGATATTTTTACTGCCACTTTTCCCCAGCATGCTCTATAAAGCTATATAAACCACTGAAACATCCATGTTTTCCAGAGCTGTGCTACTCTGGCCAAGAATGAAGAGGAACAAATTCAGACCACCTACCATACTTCCTGACTTCGACATAGTTATTTCCTTCCTGTAAAACAGAGCAGTCACAGGTGTGCAGGTAGGGTTAGCAAAGGCTCCTGAACAACATGACTTGCATATCTGAATTAAAACCTAAGTAACCAGCAAGTAACCAGGAAATTATTAGACTTCACCCATGGTCTCCTTCCCTTGTGCATCAGTTGTGCAGGCTGTGGGTACATTTATGTTTGCAGTTTAATTCAGATTTGGAGCACACTTCTAGAGTGAATCTCTCAGTATTCTTCATTTACTGATCCTTTGTGCTGGTTTGAGGCTAATTAGAATATTTTAATAGAGAAAATTACACTATAGGCTGTGAAAGGAAAACATCATGATGTCTACTTCACTCATACGCTTGCTGGAGAATTGTTTGGGAACACTAACCAAAACAATTGATAACTCAGTCTCTCTCTGTTGCTTGCTGGAGCAGGAGCTGCTGGGGCGATGTAGTAGCTTCTGGGCTCTGGCTCCTCTGCTGATTAATCCTCACTAACCACTTTTTCTTCTAACCCACCTGGCTGATCCTCCTAATTTACCTTACACATAAGACAAACCTTGGGGTAAGGTACAGGGGTGGGGAGAAGGTGGAAGGGTGGTTGGGAGCCCCTCCTGGGGTCTCTGATTTCTGGGAGAGGAGTTGTGTTGCTGTATTACCTTTAACTTGTATATTTCTGTAAATATTGTGTATATAGTGTAAATATCTGCTGTACATTGTGCTGAGCTGTAAATAGAGCTTCATCACTTAACTTCCAGCCGGTTGAGTTCTAGTCTGGGTCACTTTTGAAAGTGGGGGGGGACGGGGAACTCCCAGACCTTCACATCCTTGTTTCGTGACACACAGGAGTCTCAAGGGGGCTTTTGGGTTAGACAATACCAAAGATGCTCCAGAAGCACTGTTATGAATGATGCAAAATTAATACAGACATGCTCCAGTAGCACTGTTATGAATAATGAAAAATTAGTAATGGATAATTATTTTGATATTCAGGTAGAGATTGTTAATAACTATTAAAATTGTTTATTAACATTAAATCTTGTCAGAAAACTTATTTACAAGGTTCAAAACGCAGGGATTGGAAATTTATATACACAGGGAACAGGAAAAACTGGAACACTATAGGAGGTACCCAGCAAATATACAACATTATACTGGAAGAGAAGGTTCCTGTGGCATGTCTACTGGATTGCTAGCTTTAAAAAGTGCTCAGTTCAAGGGAAAATGAAAAATGAAAAAAAAACCAAACACCAAAAAACTACCAGGGTATAGTTACTAGTCTGCTGCAAAAGCTTTATCTCATCTTGGCTTGCCAGAGATGACAAAGCATTACCTTAGCAGTGCAGAAAAGGATTCTTTGCATGTTTCAGACACTGAAGGAAACGGAAATGTGGCACTCAGCTGAGTGTCTTCTGTCCTGGTAGGACATAAATCCTACCAGGCTGGTTTAAATCCTTGCTTTCTTCCTCCTGTTGTGGTTCTGGGAGTTGAGTAGATTGAGCAAGCAAAGCCTTGAGGCTAGGAGCTTAGCACCATGTGTCAGGTGTCTGGTGCAGCCCCTCAGCGTGCCAGCATGATCACACGAGGCATGAAGCTTTGAATTCATTGGGCAGAACAATGATGCTAATGCCTGTTGGCCAGTTTAATTTTCAAAATGGTCTATTTAGTGGGGGGTGGTTTAGAAGCTGTGCCTTTCCTACATAGACAGCCTTTCCTGCAAGCCTTTCCTGAGGACTGCATCGACCTTTAGCAGCTCGTTAACTGGGAATCACCACGGCCATGTTTGCGGCTTACACTGGCTGGCTCGCCTGCAACTCAGCTCTGCTCTCTCTTCCCCTCTACCTGGAATATTTTGCATTTTACAATGTGGGATCATTATCCTGAGTTTTGGAAGCTTTCTTGTATGGGAAACTTACTCAGGGACCAAGGCATCATGAGTACTTATGTTAGAGTTGATATTAAGCCTCTATAAGCACAGTTAGAATTTATCATAGAATCATAGAATCATAGAATGGTAAGGTTGGAAGGGACCTCAAGGATCATCTAGTTCCAACCCCCTGCCATATGCAGCGACACCTCCCACTAGTACAGGTTACTCAAGGCCTCATCCAATCTGGCCTTGAACACATCCAGGGAGGGAGCATCCACAACCTCCCTGGGCAACCTGTTCCAGTGCCTCACCACCCTCACTGTAAAGAACTTCCTCCTAACATCCAGTCTAAATCTCCCCTCTGCCAGTTTAAGCCCATTGCCCCTTGTCCTGTCATTGCAGGACCTTGTAAATAATCCTTCCCCAGCCTTCCTGTAGGCCCCCTTCAGATCCTGGTTTTGCATTCCTATTTTCCAAGTTATGATTGTTTAAACTGTTTAATTCTGTGTTCATAAATATCCTTTGTGCAACTATTTCCTGTCAACCAAAAGTCCAAAGAATCTTAGGGAATTTCCCCAAATTTGTGAATAACATTAAAAACTAATATTCATACAAATGTTAATAATCATAATCCATAACATAATATTAATATCACATCACCTTCATTACTTGAGTTGAAGGTAAAGTGATGAGACAGGAACATTCTGTCACCTACTTGATGCTACACCTCCATGCATTAAAGAGGATAGAACATAACAAATGTAAAATGACTCTGATAGTGGCTCCAGTCTGGATGGGAGCTTTTGTGGAGATGTCTTGGTTGTGCATTGCAAGCACTGAATAAAATACATAAACAATGTTGTACCTTTCAAACAGAACTTTTAATCAAATCTAATGATTAAGAGTCAGCACACGTTAGGCAAGTACAAGACATTACCATACTCTACTTCCAACTCTCACTATACTGCTGAACTGCAAGACATTTCCACAATCAGGTAACTAATTCTACAAGAATTATGTACACACAGCCAGCACTGGCATAAGAAAAAACTCTTCAACCACATTTTTATTTGCAGTTCTGGTCACTTACTTTGAATCTTTGCCTTCCGATGAATAGAGAGACTTAATGCACCGAAGGGACAATATATACACCAGCTCAGTCTGTGCTCCTCCAGCTGCCTCTTGCCTCTTTTGTTCTCTTTGTGACCACTCTTAGCACATCCACCAGCTTCCCTGTTTGCTTACACCTGCTGCTCAATGAGCTACTTCATTGGAAGAGCACTTAATTGTAACCTCCACCCTGCCATCAATGACCAGTTCTGTTCCAGTCCCTGTAGTAAGCAGGTTAATAGCCTCTCCTTTACAAAGCCTTGCTCAAGTGAACAATGCCATACCCTACACCAAAGAACAAGAATAGTTAAAGCTGAAATGTTTTCTTTTATCATTTGTTTGCTGAAAAAAAAGTTTAAAAAGCTCTTGTTATCTCACATAATGTTACCAGCTTGGTTTTGTCTCATTGCATTGTAGTGATAAAACCTAATATTTCTTTCTTTTCAAAAAAGAGATCTCAAAGTAGCAAATGCTATAGCTTTCAGAGCGAGGAAGAAGGCAAGATGAGGAAAGCTTACTTGTCTACTTAAAAAAGAGAGACTAAGCTTTGGTGGCTTTTGGAACATCAAAGAGTTCTTTTACCCTGAAGAACCCATCTGTGCTTCCAAACATAAACATGTGAAAGTGAGAGGTCTCTCTTTTTTGTGCAGGTAGGCCAGAATGAGCCTGAATCCTATCCAGCTGAGCTGATTCTACTGCTTTGAACCCTCTGGAAGCAAAAAGATCACAACGCTCCACTGGGTACCTGCTGCATTTTTTGGTTTCTTCCATCAGCAGACTTTTCCCTTGGAATATTTGGGGTTTTTTCAACAAAGACTAAAATATATGATCTGATGTCAGATGTTGATGTTCATACCACATGTGGTGGAAGGTCCAAATTATATCTATAATATATATCCAAGATATGTCCTGTTCAATATCTTTATTGATGATCTGGAGCAGGGGATTGAGTCCAGCAACAGTAAGTTTGCAGATGACACCAAGTTAGGAGCAGGTGTGGATCTGTTGGAGGGTAAGAGGGCTCTGCACAGGGACCTGGGCAGGCTGGATATATTTTTGAAATGCAACTTCAGAGAATATTTACTTTGCCTCATTCACACTATTAAGTGTGAATGGTGTTAATGTTTAAAAAACAAAACAAAACAAAACAAAAACAAAAACAAAAAACTCCAGTGAAATCTGTGAAAATTAATTTGTTTGTTGCAGCAGTTTTTAAACCTGATCAGTATTTGCACAGTATTCCATGTAGTGGAAAGATGAAATTCTTCAAGTGCTCCCACTTTTAAAGGATAAAATAGTCGTGAAATGCATGCAAAGTGTGCATAAAAAGGATCTCTAAAAAAGCCCTTCAGATTGAAGTCTGGGTTGGAGAGATGTTAAGTTGAATGTTTGTCTAAATAAAAAACAAAACAACCCCAAACAAAACCCAACAACAACAAAAAAAAAAAAAACCAACAAAAAAAAAACCCAACCATAAACACTGCCCACAACAACAACAAATATTCCTACTTCTTCTCAAGTCAAAATTCTAAAAAAAATAAAGACAGTGGCACTAAGCATTGCTCAGAAAAACAAATTTATTCCTACTTCTTCTCAAGTCAAAATTCTAAAAAAAATAGACAGTACCACTAAGCACTGCCCAGAAAAAAAAAATATTCTTCCTTCTTCTCAAGTCAAAATTCTAAACAAAAATGCACTGTGGAATCTCCCTCATCTCCATGAAGTTCTCTTATTCCTCGCTGTAGTCCCCAGGCTAGAGGAGAAAAGATAATTAAAAACTTACAGTTTGCTCCATTTTTTGTCTTGTCAGCCCCCATTCTTAGGGAGCTGTATTACTGTCTTACCTGGCTTATGGAGACTAAGGATATGACTGCAGAAAGGCTGCGGGGGTACACAAGTCAGTGGAAGACACAGTAATTTTCTGCAGCTGAGGCTCTGGTTTCTGAGTCCCACTTTTACCCATCTTGTATATCTCTCCCTCTCTATTTCTGCCATCTGAAGCAATTTTCAAGGTAATGCTCGGAATGTCTTCAAGGGATGACAGTCCACCATTAATACAGGTCATCAGATCCATTTCTATCCTGTTCTTAATAAACAAATGAATAATAAGTATATTCATGTATATGTCTTCATATACCTAGGAGAGGCAGGCACAATGTTATAATAGAATCATAGAATCATAGAATGGTATGGTTGGAAGAGACCTCAAAGATCATCAGGAAGCGTCATTGCATGAATCATTGCATGTAAGCATGCAGAAAACATCATTGCATGAAAGCATACAGGAAGATGTATGCTTAAATAATAGAATCATAGAATGGTAAGGTCGGAAGTGACCTCAAAGATATCTAGTTCCAACCCCCTGCCATAGGCAGGAACACCTCCCACTAGAACAGGTCACTCAAGGCCTCATACAACCCGGCCTGCAACACCTCCAGGGAGAGAGCAGGCACAACCTCCCTGGGCAACCTCTGCCAGTGTCTCACCACCCCCACTGTAAAGAACTTCCTTCTAACATCCAGTTTCAATTTCCCCTCTGCCAGTTTAAACCCATTGCCCCTTGTCCTGTCATTGCAAGACCTTGTAAATAATCCCTCCTCAGCCTTACTGTAGGGCCTCTTCAGATACTGGAAGGCTACTGTCAGGTCTCCTTGAAGCCTTCTCTTCTCCAGGCTGAAGAGCCCCAACTCTCTCAGCCTGTCCTCATAACAAAGCTGCTGCAGCCCTCTGAGCATCTTTGTGGCCTCCTCTGGACCCTCTCCAACACTTCCATGTCCTTCCTGTGCTGGGAGCTCCAGAACTGCACACAGGACTCCAGGCGGAGTCTGAGGAGAGCAGAGCAAAGGGGCAAAATCCACTCCCTTGCCCTGCTGCCCACACTGCTCTTGCTGCAGTCCAGCACTCGGTTGCTGTCTGGGCTGCACTCACACTGCAGGCTCATGTTGAGCTTTTCATCACCCAGACCCCAAGGTCTTTTTCCTGAGGGCTGCTCTCAGTCATTCCCCACCCAGCCCAGTTGTGCTTGGGATTGTGCCTAGCAAAGTGCAGGACCTTACACTTGTCCTTGTTGAATCTTGTGAGGTTGGCCTGGGCCCACCTCTGCAGCCTGTCCAGGTCCCTCTGGATGGATCTCTGCCCTCTAGCAAGTCAACTGTGTCACACAGCTTGATGCCATCTGCAGACTTGCCGAGGCTGCACCGATTCCTTTGTCCATATCACTTACAAAGATGTTAAACAGCACTGGTGCCAGCACTGATCCTTGAAGTGCACTTAGCACTGGTCTCCAGGTAGACATTGTGCCCTTGATCACCACTCTCTGCATGTGACCATATGGTTAAGGTTTAAGTCTTAGGTTAGTTTCTAAGTCTAACTGTAAACAAGGAATAGGGACTTTTCAGATGCATTGAATAGAAAAAAAAAAAAAGGTTAAAAAAGTAAATATTTGGCTACTGGATGCAAAAAAAAAAAAAAAGAGTAACAAAGATAAATCTATATGATTTCATTTGCTTGCTGATGGGGTGATTGGGGTCCTTAAGGGGTCCCAATTGGTAAATATATTTTTGCACATATACGTTGTGTTTTATGCTTTTGAATTTTAGCTTGCTATAAATACATAGTTTCATTTTGCTTCCAAACCTTCTAAGCTAGGCTGAGTGATTTTATTTTGGGGGTGGGTGTAATATTTAATCCTTCTACACACAAGAACAGCTGCTGGCAGTGACAAATAGGTACATATTCCCATGGGCTGAGCTGTAGCTACAGTGCTTAGGAAAAATTTCTATTAAAAAGTCACATATGGATGGATGGATACAGATATAGGTACTTAGGTCAGTATAAGACCATTTATCAGTGATGTGCTATTTTTGTGCTTATTAAATACTTTCTTCTTCTCCTTTGAGAGAAGCAACTCTGTCGAGCTGTTTTGTATTTTGGGATTCAAAATGAACTTGAATCACTTTACTCTTTTGTCACATGCAAGATGTTTTATTGTTCACTGTTACACCTTTGGAACACTACCTGATGGACTAATAGAGAAGACAATGGTAAAAATAGGAACAACAACATCAAGAAAATACTGTAGCTTTTGTGTAATCATCAAGAGCAGTGTGGCCAGCTGGGCAAGGAAGGGGATTCTGCCCTTTTACTCTGCTCTCCTCAGACCCCACCTGGAGTCCTGTGTGCAGTTCTGGAGCCCTCAGCACAGGAAGGACATGGAACAGTTGGAGCAGGTCCAGAGGAGGTCACCAAGATGCTCAGAGGGCTGCAGCAGCTCTGCTATGAGGACAGGCTGAGAGGGTTGTGGCTCTTCAGCCTGGAGAAGAGAAGGCTTTGAGGAGACCTCATAGTAGCCTTCTAGTATCTGAAGGAAGCTATAGGAAGGCTGAGGAGGGACTATTGACAAGGTCTTGTAATGACAGGACAAGGGGTAATGGGTTTGAACTGGCAGAGGGGAGATTGAAACTGAATGTTAGGAGGAAGTTCTTTGCAGTGAGGGTGGTGAGACGCTGGCACAGGTTGCCCAGGGAGGTTGTGCCTGCTCCCTCCCTAGAGGTGTTGAAGACCAGGTTGTATGAGGCCTTGAGTGACCTGTACTAGTGGGAGGTGTCCCTGCCTATGGCGGGGGATTGGAACTAGATGATCTTTGAGGTCCCTTCCAACCTTGCCATTCTGTGATTCTATTATTTAAGCATACATCTTCCTGTATGCTTGCATGCAATGATGCATGCAGTGATACTTCTTGTATGCTTACATGCAATGATGCAAACAGTGGCAGCTACCTATTCTTTGGAGGCATCAGTAGAACTTGCCATTTCCTTTGAATTAGATTCAAAGAACATATGAACTAATATATGGATTTTTTTTTTTTTTTTTGCTGGACGACAGTAAAAGTATGTCTGAAAGCTGCTAATTATTTTATAGGTATAAATTAGCAGTTCTGCCTGCTATATTAATGTTAATATATTAAGATATATTAATGAAGCAGCAATGACAGAACAGCAGGTATCACTTTTTTTTTTTTTTTAAGCATCTCGTTTCTTGTAGCTACTGACAGTTTTCAAGCTGAGGTGTATATTTCAGAGAGCAAGGTCTTGATGATATGAGCATATTGTACTATATAAATAATAGCTCTTGTGAGTGGATCTTGGCACGTTCTTCCCAGTGCCAGATTCTTCTGCTCAAAATGTTCATGTGTTGAGGAATAAAAGGACTTGCATTTTTCAAACATGCTTTGTTCTTGTGTCTGACTGTCAACTTTTAAACAAATATAATCATCTGTTTTGTCATCACTCTTGAGTGCAAATAACTTTTGAGAAGGGGTCTGCCCCAGTTTAAAAAAAGACAAAAAGGATGATGTATGGGCCTGAAACCCCAGGGTCCTATTTAGCTGTCCTGGCAACCTGAAAATTTTCCTTTTATTAAAGCCAGGGAATGGACTTCCTGGTGCTATTCTTCTTTTATTGATGCCCTCATTACCATGGGATAATGCATCATTAATGCATGAGGCCAGGATGCTACATGTTTGCCCCTGCCCATCTGGGGTGTTATAAAATTTGCTGCTGTAGCTTCCCACTAAAGCTCATTGCCCCTCCTCAGGCTGAGGAAACAGCCTTCACAAGCAGAGCTCGTTCTAGGATTGCTCTCTAAACTATGTTGGGAATTAATTAGTCTGTTGTGCTTAAATAGATTAAATATCCTTAACAACTCTCAGTCAGTTTTAGCCTGGGACAGGTTAGGGATCTCTCCCGTGAGCAGCTGAGTCAGCAGGTGTTTGGGGCTGTAACTGCTGTGAGACATGCACAGAGGAGACCAGAAAAAGTTGCCGGCTTTACCAGCACCATCATGTCTGGAGTCTATCTCGCTGAACTCCAAGTGAAATAGAGAGAAAGAAAATATGTGATGCAGTAGCCAAATAAGAAACCTGGAGGTTGTTTATCCCCCTCAGCTGAGGTCCATACCTCAAAGGAAGGTGTTTTGCAATTCATGGATGAAAAATCAGATTAGACTGACTGAAGAAATATTTCACAGCAGATTGTTTGTCTTGATTCAGCCTTTACCAATTCAATTTTTCCCAACAGTTGTGAATTAAAAAAAAAAAAAAGCAACAACCAAGCAAACAAAAACTGTTTTGATCCTAATGTCGTTTTGCTCCATCTTATAGAAGTAAAGCAAAACAAAAATGAATTAAATTTCCCATGTTAGCCCCTATGTTTTCAGAAGTTTGTTTGGTTTTTTTAACTTTCTTTCAAGGCTTCCTTTTGCTGTATTAAAAAACAAAACAAAACAACCACCACAACAACAAAAACAACCTAAAAGTGCTGCTTTTTCTTTGTTTTCTTTTTTTAAAAAGTGGTTATTTGATTTTCTTTCCACTTCACAAGTATTTTGTCAGTGCTTTCCAGGTAAAATAAGAAAAAAACTGTGTGAAGAAGTGGATTGCTGCTCCCTCCAACACATTTCTGTGAATATAAGCCAAAGAAAGAGATTTAAAAGAGGATGGGATATGATACGATGACCCTTCTCTTAGTTTTCCAGACAGTTAAAAGCAGCTTCCTTTATAAAGAAAAAAAAATTGGATTTTTTTCAACAAAGACAAAAATGTTTGATCTGATGTCAGATGTTGATGTTCGTGCCACATGTGGTGGAAGGTCCAAATTATACCTAAAATACATGTCCAAGACATGTCCTCTTCAATATCTTTATTGATGATCTGGACCAGTGGATTGAGTCCAGCATCAGTAAGTTTGCAGATAACACCAAGTTAACAGCAGGTGTGGATCTGCTGGAGGGTAGGAGGGCTCTGCAGAGGGACCTGGACAGGCTGGATGGGTGAGCAGAGGTCAATGGGATGAGATTTAACAAGGCTAAGTGCAGGGTTCTACACTTTGGCCACAACAACCCCAAGCAGTGCTACAGGCTGGGGACAGAGTGGTTGGAGAGCAGCCAGGCAGAGAGGGACCTGAGGGTGCTGGTAGAGAGTAGCTGAAGATGAGCCAGCAGTGTGCCCAGGTGGGCAGGAGAGCCAAGGGCATCCCGGCCTGGATCAGGAACGGTGGGGCCAGCAGGACAAAGGAGGTTCTTCTGCCCCTGGACTCAGCACTGGTCAGGACACACCTAGAGTCCTGGGTCCAGTTCTGGGTCCCTCAGTTCAAGAGAGATGTTGAGGTGCTGGAAGTTGTCCAGAGAAGGGCACCAAGGCTGCTGAGGGACCTGGAGCACAGCCGTGTGAGGAGAGGCTGAGGGAGCTGGGGGTGTGCAGCCTGCAGAAGAGGAGGTTCAGGGTAGACCTCATTACAGAAGATTACCCTCTTTATTTTGCAAATAAACATTAGGGAAACATCACAAGGGATATTTTTTTCACTGTATGTTCTGCTCCTCGGAAATGTTCCATGCCTGTACCACATTCACAGACAGAATGGCACTGTGATTCTTCTTAGTGTTTTCAGAACTCCTTACAAATATATTGATATTGTATGGTCTGACCACTACATGACCTCAAAACATAGTGCTTTCATTTCGTCTGCTCCGAAGACCAAACTTGACTCAATGAGGGTAATGACTTCTCAGAAAGACATGTTGGAGAACAGGAGAAGGAGGACATCTACAGATTTTTTTCTTCTAACCCTAATTTCAAATATGGATAAAATGTCATTTTCACCATGATTAGTAAAGGTGATCTCTGACCAGGTGTACATCTTTCTATACTGTGTGCAGTTCTGAAGCCTTCAACACAGGAAGGACATTAAACTGTTGAAGTGGATCCAGAGGAGGCCATGAAGATGCTCAGAGGGCTGCTCTGAGGACAGGCTACAAGATTTGGGCTCTGCAGCCTGGAGAAGAGAAGGCTTCCAGGAGACCTTAGACTAGCCTTCCAGTATCCGAAGGGGGCCTACAGGAAGGCTGGGGAGGGACTATTGACAAGGTCTTGCGATGACAGGACAAGGGGCAATGGGTTTGAACTGGTAGAGAGGAAATTGAAAGTGGATGTTAGGAGGAAGTTCTTTGCAGTGAGGGTGGTGAGACACTGGCACAGGTTGCGCAGGTTCTGTGCGCAGAAGAGGTTCTATGCTCCACAACCTCCCTGGAGGTGTTCAGGACCAGGTTGGATGAGGTCTTGAGTGACCTGTTCTAGTGGGAGGTGTCCCTGTCTGTGGCAGGGGGTTGGAACTAGATGAGATTTGAGGTCCCTTCCAACCTCACCATTCTATGATTCTATGGTTACTGCTAGAATAGGAACTTTGCACTCACATGCACAGTAATAGGGGCAAAGAAAGTAGCACATTGCAAAAGCAGAAGCATGTGGTATAAAGCCCAAGATTTTATGGCCAGCTGTAAAGAGTTGATGAAATTCAATCCACCTGGAAAGGATTATGACCCAGAAACTAGTAAAAGCTGGACAGCCACAAGGACCTGACCTGTCTGATCTCTCAGTTGGTTTGGTTTTGTTTTTTCTGCAGAAATACTGAACTGACCCTCAGTAAGAGAATGGCAAATACTTGAATATCTGAACTATAGTTTTGTTTTAAGTCTTTATGTCTATGTAGATGTTTGTTAGGGACTCAAGTGAAGTGCAGCAAAATTTCACTGTACCAGCAGCTACTTTCAGCATCTAGAATATATGCTTTGAGGTGCTTTGGAAAATCTTGTTTTCATCCTGAATAGTGTTATCAAGCAGAGCTCTGGGAGCTTTGTGGGATGACAAATTTTGCTATGAAGTAGCTGGATGGAAGACAAACTATGTCCCTTCCAGTACCACTTCTTAGCAGTGTATTTCTAAGATATTTATAGGTGTTTCTTCTATAGACATCACATAGAAGTCCATGGCAGTGATTTTCTTTAAAAGGTATTTTTCAACAATAGATATACTGGGGAGAGCAACTGACCTCTTGACTAGCATGAGACCTCCTCCTGATATGTCTAGTGCTATTATTGTCCTCAAGGCTGGTTGAAACTCTGTGTTCAGAGAAATGTATCTGTGCCTGGGTATAATAAAAATCATCAACACTAGATCCCAAGAAATAGAGCCAAGATATAATACCTTGGATGCTGTGTGCAGGATGTCCATTCAATTTCCTGGAGGTGTTCAGTTTCAGGGCAATTTCCTGATAACTTTCAGCTTTAGCATTTCCAGGTATAGTTTCTGTTACAAGGGAAAAAAAGAAAAAAAAAAAAAAAAAAAAAGGGGGATGAAAAACCTTGAAAGCCTAGAAAGCATAGAAGTGTGGTGGGGTTTTTTTCACAAGTCATATGATCAGTCATAGCACAAGAGGCTATCATGAAACAATACTGTGTGATTGCATCACAGTCTGTTTCAGTACAATTTATGTGCTCCTGAACTACTCAGTACAATGCTGTAGGAAATGTAATGTATTATTCCCAGACAAAACACTTCATTAACTCACACTAATGGTTAAAAAAAACAAGTAGTGCTTATTTGGTCAATGATCATTTTAGAAAGACTGAAATAGAGTTACGATAAAGTCTAGGATTTAAAATTTAGATTACATTTTATAGAATCACAGAATCATAGAATGGTAAGGTTGGAAGGGACCTCAAATCTCATCTAGTTTCAACCCCCTGCCATAGGCAGGGACACCTCCCACTACTACAGGTCACTCAAAGCCTCATC
>VWZE01005817.1:83643-94702 GCA_013396675.1 Eubucco bourcierii
TCCCCCTCTCCCAATTCAACCCCCTTGTCCTGTCATTGCAAGACCTTCTCAATAGTCCCTCCCCAGCCTTCCTGTAGGCCTCCTTCAGATACTGGAAGGCTACTCGAAGGTCTCCTCCAAGCCTTCTCTTCTGCAGGCTGCAGAGCCCCAACTCTAAATAACGGAAAACACTAGAAGACAGCTCAGCTTTTGCAGTTCATTTATTGTGATTTTTGAGCTTGTTCTTCAAGTAAATGGAATGGGTCACTTATTTGTAGGATCAAAGTCTTTGAAAGCAGACAGAAGCCCCACTGGAGTACTGCATCCAGTTCTGGAGCCCCTGGTACAAGAGGCATGTGGAGATACTGGAGTGTGTCCAGAGAAGGACCATGAGGATGCTCAGAGGCCTGGAGCTGCTCTGCTATGAGGACAGGCTGAAAGAGTTGGGACTGTGCAGTTTGTAGAAGAGGAGGCTCCCAGGTGACCTTCTTGTGGCCTTCTAGGATCTGAAGTGGGCTACAAAAAACGTGGGGAGGGACTTTTTAGGCTCTCAGGGAGTGACAGGACTAGGGGGAATGGAGCAAAGCTGGAGGTGGAGAGATTCAGCCTGGAGGTGAGGAGGAAGTTGTTCAGCATGAGTGGTAAGAGCCTGGCAGGGGTTGTCCAGGGAGGTGGTTGAGGCCCCATCCCTGGAGGTGTTTAAGGCCATGCTGGGTGAGGCTGTGGGCAGCATGATCTAGGGTAGGGTGTCCCTGGGCATGGCAGAAGGTTTGGAACTGGACGATCCTTGTGGTCCCTTCCAACCGTAACTGATTCTATGATTCTAAATATGATTCATCTTACCATTGATCTTAAAAGTGTAGAACATTTTGCTTTTAGAATGCCTGATAGCCTCCAGAAACTTCTGTGGTCTCTCTTCAAAACCAGAAATAGGTCCTAAACCCTATGGAAGGTTTTATCTTTCGACATGTGATTAGGTCTTGTCAATCGTGTTGTGAACTTGTGAGTCTGGTCTAATGTGAGTTCTGCAGGGGGTGGAGGTGGGGGTAGATGAGACAGCTAACAAATTGCTATTGATCAACACAATAAATTATGAATGTACAGTTCCCAAACTAAGTTAGCTTGAAGCAATAAAACAGCTCTCCCAAAAGTATGATTGGAATTAAATTCCTTTTTGTTGCAGGCATTTTTCTTAATTTTTCCTTCAGAAGAAACAATCTCATTTGGTCTGGGCGATATGGGTATTTTGGTTCACTTCAGATACAGTTATTGGTTAGTGAGAAAAAAAAATATATTGTAAGACAAAAGGAATCTGTCTTCATCTAAAAGCTGTGGTAAAACTGGAGTCTTTCCACAGTGTCATTTTTCACTGTCCTATGTACCATGCTTTCTGGTATGAGGGATTTTGCACCCAAATAATGTAGTTCAATTACTTTAGAGAGAATGCATTATTTATTGGCCAAAAGGTCAAAGGGGACCTTGGGAGGCAGGGGATTTTCAGGAGGAATGGTGATCATTTGTCAAGAAAGAAGAAATGTACATTGATATATGAAATTATTATGCTTCTCCTGATCACGATTTGACCTTTCCCTTGCTAGACCTATACATCACCCTAAGGGAGAGGAAAGCAGGACATAACCCACAAGCAGGCGGGAGACTTAAGGTGATGATTAGAAGAGCTAAAATGGATGGATAACCAAGAAAAAGTGGGCCATTTGTACACACAAGCACACATCTGTTTTAAGGGATACCAGACAGTTTTGTTACAAAGACTGGGTGGTGTGTAGGCTTTTCAAAATAAAAAGATTTATATATTAAAATAAGAATGCACTTAAAAAGAAAATCTTAAAGCAAACATTGGAAAGTGTTGGAATTCATATGCAACACCTCAATAAAATCAGCTCTTTTACTAAGACCAGTTTTTTCTGTTATTTGATTCCTTTCTACCTACTTCTCAATCTGCTGCTGTTCCTACCTATCTGCCAGGAAAGGGATAAGAAATCCCAGCAAAATTATGGAGACAGCAGGTTTGTAAAGGTTGGGTTATCTGCAGATGGAGAAAAAAGCAGTTTAGTTTTGTGATCTAATGGAATGCAGAGATGGTAAAAATATAAAGGTGAAAAGAAAATACATTCTCTGTTTTAGTCAGATTTACAACACACTGTTCTAACGAAGGTGGAGGAACTCAACACAAAAATACTGCAGTTGCAGTTGTAGCATTAGACATATCAGGAGGAGTAAATTTGGCAATATGGAAACTTGCCTTACTTACTGTAGCATTAGGCATATCAGGAGTAAATTTGACAGTATGGAACCTTACTGTGTAGCATTAGACATATCAGGAGGAGTAAATTTAGCAGTGCGGAAACTTACTTTACTGTAGTATCAGACGTATCAGGAGGAGTAAATGTGACAGTATGGAAACTTACTATAGCATTAAACACATCAAGAGGAGTAAATTTAGTAGTATGGAAGCTTACCTCTTTTCCTATTTTTTTCCCCTCTCAATTTTCTGTCAGTTTCAAGTCACTTCGGAGATGTGCTTGCTTTTTAACTCACCTAGAGAAGCCTAAAGTACCCAGAGTTGAGAAATAAATCATGAAGTTTAATTTTTAAATCCTCCCTTTAGGTTATGCAAATTTCTATCAACAGGCATCATGAGAGGGAGAGATCAAAACCACCCACCAGTGTATGTGTACATAGTGCATAAGTTACTTCATAAAACTTTTACATTCTTCTGGTGAGTTGACCCTGCGCAGCTGCTTGCTCACTTTCCACCCTCCAGCTCGGTGGCCTTATTCTTACATGCACATAGTTAGACTACCCAGCAGTACAGATTGAGTTTTTTTCAGTTTCATGCCTAAGTTTGCAGTTCTTTGTCTGCTGTACTTGGGCAAAGTGATAGATGTTTAAGGAATTTAGCAGTGAGTGAAGTATAGCGTTGTGGAATATCCATGTACATCACTAAGGGACAGAAGGTGGAATATCCTAACCCAGCCAAGTCAGTGGATGGTGTTAACTTGTCTGTGGTTTATTCAAAGCACAACTTAGAATGCTGTCAAGCAATGCAAGGATCTGATTTATTTGTGTTTAAAAAAAAAAAAAAAATGTAGCTCACATGCAGACTGAAGAACAAACTCTCTGCTTAATCGTAGAATCATAGAATGGTAAGGTTGGAAGGGACCTCAAAGCTCATCTAGTTCCAACCCTCTACCATAGGCAGGGACACCTCCCACTAGAACAGGTTACTCAAGGCCTCCTCCAACCTGGTCTTCAACACCTCCAGGGAGGGAGCAGCCACAACCTCCCCGGGCAACCTCTGCCAGTGTCTCGCCACCCCCACTGTAAAGATCTTCCTCCTAACATCCAGTTTCAATCTCCCCTCTGCCAGTTCAAACCCATTGCCTCTTGTCCTGTCATTGCAAGACCTTGTCAATAGTCCCTCCCCAGCCTTCCTGTAGGCCCTCTTCAGATACTGGAAGGCTACTCTAAGGTCTCCTCCAAGCCTCCTCTTATCCAGGCTGCAGAGCCACAACTCTCAGCCTGTCCTCACAGCAGAGCTGCTGCAACCCTCTGAGCATCTTTGTGGCCCCCTCTGGACCTGTTCCAGGACTTCAATGTCCTTCCTGTGCTAAGGCCTCCAGAACTGCACACAGGACTCCAGGTGGGGTCTGAGGAGAGCAGAGCAAAGGGGCAGAATCCCCTCCCTTGCCCTGCAACTCACACTGTTCTTGCTGCAGCCCAGCACTCAGTTGCTGTCTGGGCTGCACTCACACTGCAGGCTAATGTTGAGCTTTTCATCACCACAGACCCCCAGGTCCTTTTCTTCAGGGCTACTCTCCAGCCATTCCCCACCCATCCTGGATTTGTGCTTGGGATTGTGCCTACCCAGGTGTAGGACCTTACACCTGTCCTTGTTGAATCTCATGAGGTTGACCTGGGTACACATTTCCAGTGCCACTATGCATATTGCTGGTTAAACACTGACACTGTACACTGGATCGGAATTCCTCCTATTACATTATAGTCCAGTCAGTGTCAATTTTGATTCCATTGTGAACCAATCTTAGGATAAAAAAAAAACCAAAACAACCCCCGGTCAAAAAAAAATAAACATCCAAACCAAACCAACAAAAAAACTCACAAACAGAATCCTATTTAAGCATTTTGTAGCCAAAGGAGGGAAAGTATCAAGTCTAGCATCCATAGAATTTCCCAGCACCAGCCCTTGCTGAAGTGCCTTTCAAAGACAGCTCACGCAGCCATTCAGCAACACATGCCTGACAAAAGCTAAGCTTTTCTAAAAGAAGCAAGAAAAAAATAGGTCTTCAACCTCATATTCATCATTTTTTACTATCCTGAATCAAATTAATAAACCTTTTGTTTGAGGAACTATTGTCCACGAAAGCTCGGGACTTGAAATCTGTATAACAGATGCATTCTTTATGTCAACAATATGAGTTTTTCTGTGCTTACGACAACCAAAATTTCAATTAAGGTTTTATTATTAAGCCTTAGGCGTAGATTAGCTTAGAGAGTCAGCAGTGCTGAATATGCTGAATGTTCTTTTCCATGTTTCCACCATTTGTTCTTCTAGCTCCGTGAAATGAGAAAACATGATTTAAATAGATAAAGCAGAAGAGTCAGACACATGAAGAGTGGGGAGGCAGGTCTATACACTGTTATGGAATAAATGATATTTATGATGGACAAAGACAAAATTACGTTAGCTGGACTAGGATACATGAAATTTAGAGAAGACTGGGACTTGAGAGACTGGAATGAGGTATTATTATTATTAGTAGTAGTAGTAGTAGTAGTAGCAGTAACAGTAGTAGTAGTATTCATCACAGAATCACAGAATGTCAGTGGTGGTGGTGACTGTGATTTTGCTGTTGTCGTTACCTGGAATTAGCTGGTTGTTGCCTGGCAGCTGCCAGGTAAATGGAAGCTGAGATTCCACTTAATAGGTCTGGGAGGCATTTGGGAATGAAATACTTGCTGAAATGCTTGTCTGGGAGGGCTGAATCTTTGGGTAGGGATTTGTGCCTTTTCCTCATAGCTGTATGCTGTACTAATGGACTGATAACTCTTTAACAGTGTGTAGAACTAATGCATATATATTTTTATCAGTGAAAAAAAGTAGCAAAAAAGGAAGAGAAAATACACAAGGAATATCTGCAAGGAAGAAGTCAGCAAGATTTCAACCCACACAATAAGGAGTTTGTACAGTTCCAGTTTGAAGAATTTCTGACCACTCATCCCTAATCCCACATGATACATCTTAGTCATGTTTATGCCTTTTGTGCCATGCATTAGATAGCTCCTGGTGAATCACGTCTGTTGCACAGGTAAATTCAATGGTGCTGTGTTGGGGATATCTAAAGATACTATGGCCTCTGCATTTCTTACAATAACAGAAACGAATATGCTGAATATGCTAAATGTTCTTTTCCATGTTTCCACCATTTCGTCTTCTAGGACCATGAAATGAGAAAACATAATTTAAACAGATAAAACAGAAGAGTCAGGCACATGAAGAGTAAGGAGGCAGATTCTGATTGTGTAATCCAAATAAGCCAAAGTGGAACTCATGCAGAGTGTTAAAGAATTCACAAATGAAATAATTGTAATGAGTAAAAAAATCAAATGCTGAACTGATAGCATGTGACAAAACAGAGTGATAAGAAAGAACCCTTATACTCCCTCTGTAGGTTAAGAATGGCTGTAAGAGAAGATAAGGGTAGTCTGGAAAAAAATAATTTGCCATATGTTCCTCCAGCCCTCCTACATCAGTTGTAATTTGTATAAAATATGAGCAGTCAGATACAGCAACTGGAGAAGGTGACTGCAGCTTACTACTCCCAACTGCAAGTGGGCACCGTTAATAAACTGAACTGTCAGAGGAATCACAGATGTGGCTCAACAGATCTGCACAGCAGGTAGCTGTGCCATAATGGTCTGTACAGGCATACAGGCAAGATAAAATTGTTACAAAGGTGTTAGGTGGTGAACTTGTGAGTGGAAACTTTCTATGTTTGGTTCAACTATGGTGTCCTGCATTGCAGTCATTTAATGTACCTGCTCTTCACTCATTTCCCTCTAAAATAAAGCATCTCCTAGCTTTCATAGAATGTTAGAGGTTGAAAAGAATCACCAGAGATCACTGAGTCCAACCCCCCTGCAAAGCAGGACTGCTTAGGGCAGTTCATACAGGAATGCATCCAGATGCATTTGGAAGGTCTCTAGGGAAGGATACTCTACAACCTCTCTGGACAGCTTGTTCCAAGACTCCATCACTCTCAGTAAAAAACTATTTTTTCTCGTGTTGAGGTGGAATTTCTTGAGATTGACATAACATCCATTGTCCCTTGTCCTATCACTGGATATCACTGGAAAGAGACTGGCCCCATCCTTGTCACAGCAACATTTGAGATATTTGTAGACATTCGTAGGGTCTCCTCTCAACCTTCTCCTCTCCAACTAAACAGCTCCAGGTCTCTCACCTTGTCCTCACAAGAGAGATGCTCCAGTCCCTTAATCATGTTCATAGCCCTCTGTTGAACTCTCTACAGTAGTCTCCCATCACTCTTGAACTGAGGACCCCAGAACCGTATATAATATTTGAGATGTGGTCTAACTAGGGCTAAGGAGAACTTTATGAAAGTAGTGTTTAGAATAAAACAAAAACACTTAAAGATTTTTATTTTGTTAGCTGCTACAGACACAAGTCATGAAACCAGACAAAAGGAATCCCTCCAAATGGATATATGCAATACATAAATAACAAAATTCTCTTCTGCTTACTCTTTTTCCTTATTCAGAATCAGAAACGATCATGAAAGTCCTTTAGGTCATGGAGTCACTTCTGTTGCATTACTTTCCAATGCACGTGGAATGGAATTTCAATGGCCAAATATTCTAAATATTACAAGCAGTTGTAAATCATGTATCTGAATGTGGATACTCTCATGAGATTGACAACTCAAAGATAGATTTCCTCCTTAGAATTAGTTGGGAAAATCACATCACCTGGCTCATACTGAAACACCAACATATAATCATCATTTTCTGTTGAAGTGGAAGTCCTATAGTTTTGGAAGTGTCAACAGAAGTTACTGTATTACAGGTTTTTTAAAAGGCTACGAGATTTGGGGCTCTGCAGCCTGCAGAAGGCTTCCAGGAGACCTTAGAGTAGCCTTCCAGGATCTGAAGGGGGCCTATAGGAAGGCTGAGAAGGGACTATTGACAAGGGCTTGCAATGACAGGACAAAGGGCAGTGGGTTTAAACTGGCAGAGGGGAGATTGAAACTGGATGTTAGGAGGAAGGCCTTTACAGTGGGGGTGGCGAGACACTGGCACAGGTTACCCAGGGAGGTTGTGGAGCACAGAAGCACAGAATGTGATCAAAGATCAAAGATCACATTTTGTGCTTCTGTGCTCTACAACTTCCCTGGAGGTGTTCAAGGCCAGACTGGATGAGTCCTTGAGTGACCTGTACCAGTGGGAGGTGTCCCTGCCTATGGCAGAGGGTTGGAACTAGATGATCTTTGAGGTCCCTTCCAATATAGTAGCAAAATTATCTTTGTTTTTGAGAGACTTAAATTATCTTACTCCAGTTGCTCTGCTAAAAAGTAATTGTTAACAACAGCTTTAAAAAAAAAAAAAAATAAGGAAGAAATATAACTAAGATAACAATTGAGTATTATGATCTATTTTACAGCTGTACGTTAAAGTGGCTTTCCCATCAGATATAGTTTGGCCTGAATTCTAATGAGTCTCTCAGGGGAATGATGACAGCTAGAGGAATCAACCCTGCTTGTGGAGGATAAGGTAAGCAAAAATCCTTCTTCTGTTTCAGTAGCTTATCTCACAAAGTGCCAAGACATAGCTCTCCTCTTTATGTCAAATAGTTCCTAAGGAAAAATCACTTCTTAATGGCATCAACTGGTTTCCATTCTTAAATAATGTACATAAAAACCAGACATTTCATGTTACCGATTTCCACTCTTAATGTACATAAAAATCAGATATTTCATGTTCCTCCACTTTCTTCTACAGGTTTGGCATATATCAGCATCTTCATACAAATGTACATTTCTGGTCAAGAAAAGATGGTTAGACCCCATCTATGACTTCATTCATCATGTGCAGAGTGATGTGTAACCTTCACAGAAGTAAAAGGTTGCAGGCGCAGCATTCCTGATCAGGTAAGCCAGAATAATTAAAATACTTCCTATGTAACAGAAGACTGAAATTTTAATCAGTTTATACCTGCCCAAAACTCTTGGATCATTTATTCTCACATTTCTCACCAAATTTAGAGTACCAGACAATGGATTTGGGTGAGGGGGGGATAGTTACATTGTCCTAGTAGCTTCAATGAAACATGGGAGCAGAATTGTCTCTTGCTTTTATGGTTTCATGTGTTCACATCATAAAAGCCCTTTGAGGAGTACTAAGCATGACACATTGAGCACTTTATAACCACCTGATGTATTTCATAGAATCATAGAATCACTCAGTTTGGAAAAGACCTTTCAGATCATCAAGTCCAACCATTATCTAACGCTGCCAAGTGTAATGCTAAATCATTTATCTAGAAATCTTTTAAACACCTCCAGGAAAGGTGATCCAACCATCTCTCCTAGGAGCTTGATAACCCCCTTCAGTGAAGAATCTTCTTCTGATATCCACTCTAAATCTTCCCTGATGCAACTTGAAGCTATTTCTTCTCTCCTATTGCTTGTTACTAGGGAGAAGAGACTGACTCCTTGCTTCACTACAACCTCCTTTCAGGAAGTTGTATGGGCAATAAAGTCTCCCCTCAGCCCACTTTGCAGAATCTGTTGTTAATCTAACAAGTACCCTATTAATACCAGCTGGAAGTAAGCAAGATGAATTTAAGATCTCATTTAGCCATATAGGGGTTTGATTGTTGACCAAAAAAGAACTTATTTAGGACATTTTTCTACTATGCCCATCCAACTTCAGTCAGATGTCATGGGACATCTGGGCCTGGGAACTCTGGGTTTTGTCACACTCTACTAGACTGAGGAGGTTTGGTTGGACAGGAGAACCTGTGTGGGACAGCAAGTATTGACGAACAGTCGGAAAAAGACTTGGAGTCTGAAAAAGGATGAGAAACATGGGAGACACAGGTGATATATGCCAGTTCTGCAGAGAAGACTTTCATGTCACATTCTGTTACATTTGGAGTGAGAAGACCACATGAAAACCTAATATACATTTCATTCTTTCTTGTTTTAATGACTGACTGCTATTCTGTATATTTATATTCATATGGTTTTACGTAAGTTGGATTTGGCTTCTTGGCGGAAGTGTCTGTTCTCCAACATCTATCTGCATTATTTATTTTTTTTTTTTTAATACATTAAGGAATTTCTGATACATACTTATATTACAGTAGTTAAAGTCACTCCACTAGAATCATAGAATCATAGAATCGGCCAGAGTTGGAAGGGACCACAAGGAGCATCCAGTTCCAATCCTTCTGCCATGCCCAGGGACACCCTACCCTAGATCAGGCTGCCCACAGCCTCATCCAGCATGGCCTTAAACACCTCCAGGGATGGGGCCTCAACCACCTCCCTGGGTAACCCCTGCCAGGCTCTCACCACTCTCATGCTGAACAACTTCCTCCTCACCTCCAGGCTGAATCTCCCCACCTCCAGCTTTGCTTCATTCCCCCTAGTCCTGTCACTCCCTGAGAACCTAAAAAGTCCCTCCCCACGTTTTTTGTAGCCCACTTCAGATCCTGGAAGGCCACAAGAAGGTCACCTGGGAGCCTCCTCTTCTACAAACTGCACAGTCCCAACTCTCACTCTGTCCTCATAGCAGAGCAGCTCCAGCCCTTTGAGCATCCTTGTGGCCCTTCTCTGCACACACTCCAGCATCTCCACATCCCTCTTGTTCCAGGGGCTCCAGAACTGGATGCAGTACTCCAGGTGGGGTCTGACCAGAGTGGAGCAAAGGCTGAGAATCACCTCCCTGGCCCTGCTGTCCACACTTCTCCTGTTGTAGCCCAGGCTCTGGTTGGCTTTCTGGGCTGCAAATGCACACTGCTGCCTCATGTTGAGCTTCTCATCCACCAGCACCTCCCAGTCTCTCTCCTCAGGGTTGCTCTCCAGCCAGTCACTGTATTGGTGCTTGCAATTGCACTACTACGATTTGAGCAATACACTTGAGGAAGACACAAAGTAATTAGCTGAAAAAAAATATTTTAAGTAGAGAAAATGTGAGCATAAATATAGTGTATGCATTATTTTATAAGTCAGTTATACACCTCTTACTCAAGAAAGAATACTAATGAATGGAGACGTAAACAGAGAAGTCATCAAGCTAGAGTTTAAAAAAAACAACCCAAGAATTAATTAATGAATACAAAACAAAGTCATTATTTAGCTGTCATTCTATGCAGATGGATAGATAGATAGTTAAAGAGTATTCACAAACACCAGAGGTTTTATTTTGTGTCCAGGAGTAATTCTGCAGATAAAAAATAATTTCTTACATTCTAGGATTTCTAGGAAATAAGGGGAAAGATGCAATGTTAGGCAGGTACTGACGACTCCAGCATTACGATATTTACATCAGTAATGTCAAAAGGCAGTGTTGCAGTTTAGGGAGAAAAAATTACTCTCTTGGGGTGAAGGCTGGAATTCTTCAGGGTAGGAGTCCAATTGATACTTTTATTATAACAAATAAGGAAAAACCTGCAGTGGAGACAAAAGTAACAGAGAAAGTTCAGTGCAGGAATATAATTTTCCTAAGAGGTGGGAAAATACAGTTAGTTTATGTGAATTTCAGATGGAGAGTGGAGTAGTGTTAGAGGTTATCTGAGATTTGAACACAATATAATAATGAAGGGGAATGTTCATCAGCTTGTAGCTAAATTAATTGAACTACATCTCAGATTTGCTGGACTGTAATAGCATAATTCAATAAAAAGGTCTGTTCTGAAGAGACTAAAACACTTTCTAACCAAACCAGAACAAACCAAAACCAAAACCAAAACAAAAAAAAACCCAAACCAAAGAAAAAACCCACCAAACCAAGC
>VWZE01005817.1:99840-121463 GCA_013396675.1 Eubucco bourcierii
TATATATATATATATGTGTGTGTGTGTGTGTATATGTATATGTGTATATATATAAAAATAAAATATATATAATTAACTATGATACTTAATTAGAGTGAATTGGGGAACCATAGGGCTTCTTGACTCTTTAATATATCTGCTGGGTCATCTCTTGCTGAACCCTGATTAACTGAATTGTCACATGGAGTTGTCTGATTAGCAGTGAGTGAGGCCTTGATAGGTGTGGTGGGTTGGGGAATTCCATCCCCTCCAAATAAAATTTACCAGACCAGCTCAGAGAGCTTGAAAGTAAGATAAAGCTATATTTTACAGCAAGCTAAATTTGCAAGCATAGATACAAAATATACTTACATATATTTACAATTTAGGTATAATACAGAAATCCAATCTCCCCCTCCTAGATAAAGAAAGCCCAGAAGGGACCAACACCACCTTCTTCTCTCTCCCCAGATAGAAAACCAGCAGGGCTCACATTACCAGGAAAAGGTTAATACGTGGCATAGAGAGGTAAAGGAACAGCAACAGAGTCCAAAAGCCGAGAGATCAAAATTGTTTATACATTGCTGTTTTATCCCTCTTAGCAAACCAATGAATGATATACACATTACAATTATCATTTTTTTAGAACCAATGGTATCATTTATTTACATTCTGCACTGAGCTTCCAGGGAAGTCCTGGTTTGTCTTAATGGAATTTTCAAATAAGCCTTAAGCTACTGCAATAGGGAAGGTTTAATTACTATCTGCATTCACAGAATCATAGAATCACACAATGGTAAGGTTGGAAGGGACCTCAAAGATCATCTAGTTCCAACCCCCTGCCATAGGCAGGGACACCTCCCACTAGGACAGGTCACTCAAAGCCTCCTCCAACCTGGCCTTCAACACCTCCAGGGAGATTGTGGAGCACAGAAGATCAAAGATCACATTCTGTGCTTCTGTGCTCCACAACTTCTCTGGGCAACCTCTACCAGTGTCTCACCACCCTCACTGCAAAGAACTTTTTCATAACATCCACTTTCAATCTCCCCTCTGCCAGTTTGAACCCATTTCCCCTCGTCCTGTCATTGCAAGACCTTGTAAATTCATTTTGGTGTAGTCAGAACTGAGAGAGTGGAACCAGGAGCTGTCTGTAGCATTGTTTGGACAACATGGTGGTCAAAACTAACAAAACCATTAGACATTTCAACAAGCTTATGAGAATTAAATGCTACCTGAAGTGGATCATGTCCCTAAATCCCATTCTTAAGGAGTTAGCCACAGTAAATGTGCGCTGGCTGACAGGAATTCTGATTGAGAACACAACAGATTTAACAGAACATTTTCTTTCACTGAAGGATGTGTTGGTGTGGATTGTGCAATAGCTCTGGGCTCTGATGACCATAGGACCTTTAAAATAAATACATTGACAAAAATAGGAGAGAATGAAAGATCTGAGTTTAGGCTGTTAAGAATTTTATATTTCCTGGTCATTTTCATAATCCCCAATTGCTTTGTATTAGATTTCTGTGTTCACATTGCCAAGTCTGAGAAGATAAAACCACAAAACAGAAGTAAAAATAAATCAGAATTTATTCTCTTTCCCTATATTTCTTGGATACTGCTACAGAACCGAATTGAAAATGTGTATTTTTGCAGTTGAATTTATAGAAACAGTTTCCTCTGCCATCTAGAAGATGAAATCCTGGTTCCATTATATCACAGAGGAACCATTCCAATAGCTTTAGTTATATCAATATCTCCCCACCGCCTTTCAACATAGTTTTAACATTCAGTAGACCACTATGTGAGTCCTGTTTCATCTCTGTGCACTTCTATGAAGAGAATCAGCAGAAAAAACTCCTCCACCTCCCTGGGTAGCCCATTCCAATGCCAATCACCCTCTCTGTCAACAACTTCCTCCTAACATCCAGCCTAGACCTCCCCTGCCTCAACTTGAGACTGTGTCCCTTTATTCTGTTGCTGCTTGCCTGGCAGAAGAGACCAACCTGGCTACAACCTCTCTTCAGGTAGTTGTAGAGAGCAATGAGGTCTGCCCTGAGCCTCCTCTTCTGCGGGCTGCACACTCCCAGCTCCCTCAGCAGGGCTGTGCTCCAGGCCCCTCACCAGCCTTGGTGCCCTTCTCTGGACACATTCCAGTACCTCAACATCTCTCTTGAATTGAGGTGCCCAGAACTGGACACAGCACTCAAGATATGGCCTGATCAGTGGTGAGTCCAGGGGCAGAATAACCTCCGTTGTCCTGCTGGCCACACTGTTCCTGATCCAGGCCAGGATGCCATTGGCTCTCTGGGCACACTCCTGGCTCGTATTCAGCTACTCTCTATCAACACACCCCAGGTCCCTCTCAGCCTTAAACATTTATCCTTTTCTAGCTGTGACTCAGTACATTTACTACTTCAGCTCTTGCTCATGTGAAAACTTATGGTGGCACAAAATAGCTAACAACCTTCCAGTTTCTGGAAACTAAAAAGGTTTTATACCTAATTCCTAAGGAAATTCATTTGAAAACTTCACTATTGCTATTATGCTATTTTTGCTTCATCTGCCTAATTGATAGGTTCATTAAAAAGGAAAATAAAAGATGCAAGAGGATGCAGAAAAAGGATTTACATCCATAACCAAACACAGTGTTTTGTGCTCTTGGGAGGTTCTAGTCTCTAAATCCTGGCTCCACTATCCCTCTAAGAAATGACTAAGCACTAAGCACTTTCAGTGCAGTTTTTTCACAATGCTTCAGTTTTCAGACAAAGATGGAAAGAATAATTCAGGATTGCATTCCCTTCCACTAAGGCTGCTAATGACGGTTCCCTTGATGTGGAAAGGCTCAGATCTGGACTATTGTGACAGGTATCTCTTAGCCTCAACTTAGTGTTTCTATCACTAATTTCCTAACAGTTGGTGATTTATGTTCCCTTGGCTACTTAAGATGGAAATGATAAGATTTCATTGATTAATAGGGAACCTCTCAAGGTTGCAGTTCTGGAAAGGAAAGCGGATCACATTTGGTGAATCATGATGGATGGTGAGAAGTTCCCAGTGTAAATCCTGATATCTTTTGGAAGGAAACATTTCCACTTTTTGCTTTTTCTTTTATAAACTGCTCTAATATTTAAGAGTTCAGTTAAAACAGTTACATAACTTCCAAAGTAAATTGATCTGGATCACACAGAGAAAGCAGGAGTTTTACTCTTCTGAAAACAAATGAAAAAGTATGTTTTGGTTCTAGTACAATTGCTATCCCCTGCAAATATTTCCTGTTTACCCTCGAAGTACAAAATCACAGGACACCAAGTTGCACTCGTATTTTTGCTTTTTCCTGTTACTCAAAACAATATTGATTGATATCAGTGAAGTTATACTCTAGACCCTTATTCCTGTTTTAGTAAGCAGCACACTTATTTAAGGCTACAAAGAAAAGGAATAAAGTTATTAGAGAAAGTTCTTACCATACCTATCAGTGTAAAAATTTGCAGAGCAAGTAACTTTTACTGAAGACTTTGCTAGGGCATGTGTGTAGCCTTCCCTGTTTCAGTTAGCGACAGAGAGAAGTGTAAAAAGGAATGAAAAGTGAAACCGTGAGGTCTAAGCCCTTGCTTTGCTTTTACCTTTTGTGTTCTGTGGTGAGCACGCTAAATTTTACTCTTTAAATGTAGCTAGTTTGAGGATTCTGTTTAATCTTTCGTTTCTTTTAGTTACCATTGAATGATTCTGGTTTTCTTGAGTATCCAGAAAATATTCTAAACGTTTGTAATGGAAATAAACAGAAACAAAAAAAACCCCACAGAACCCGAATTTGCTGCTTCAGTCACTGCATAAATAGTGCTTATTCAGTGTAGATTCTTGCATACACAACCCAGAGGCTGTCATATTGATCAAAAAACATGTGTAGAGAATGACTGAAAAGCAGCTTCCCTAACCTGCAATCAATATGACATCTCTTCAGTCTCAGTAATGTTCCTACCCACAATAGGGTGTCCACCTTTTCCCCTGTTGTCTACATCATGTCTCATTTTGCAGCTCCATAAAGACCTTACATTTTGCTGTTATTTCTTCCTGTAACTCTGACCCAGTAGGCTTTTGCAAGCACAGAATGCTCTACATTCATTTTGCAACTCTATAAAGACCCCACATATTGCTGTTATTTCTTCTTGTAACTCTGACTTGATATGCTTTTGCAAGCACAGAATGTTATGGCTGAATTCTGGCCACATTATCTAACTGATTCGAAACCGCTTGGACAGATGCTGTTTCTGAAAAGAAGTTGTTGAATAGGAAGCAGCAGAGGTGGACAAAAATCTCTGGCTCGGTTTGATGGTTGAATGGCTTGATGAAAACTGTAATTTTGCTATGAGAACATTTCTGACAAGTTCAACTACCTATCAAAAAAGCATTCCACAGGTTACAACATGGATTTGCTTTACAGTTTTGGGTGGATGTAGGTGCAGAATGTGACAGACAGCAAAAATAGAAGGGTGGGGGTGTGCAGAGGGTGGTATTGGTCATGGGTGGGGGTGTGAAGAGGGTGCTATTGGTCATGGATGGGTTGTGCAGAGGGTGGTATTGATCAAGGGTGGGGGTGTGCAGAGGGTGCTATTAGTCAAGGGCAGGAGTGTGAAGAGGGTGTTATCAGTCAACGGTGTGAAATGATCCTGTACTGAAAATGTAGAATAACAAAAGGCACATATGGGAGAGAAGTAATATACAGGAAACCTAGAAACAAATTAAAGTGACATTCCAGCTGCATGCTTCACTGCTCAGATTTACTCATTACCCTTTGAATATCAAATACTGAAACACATCTGCCGAAGCTTACATTCTGATGCTTTTAGAAAATATACAAGGCCTCACCAAACAATGAAGATTCAGTGTGAAAGCAGGCAAGGGACTCTCCATGGCAAGCAGGATTTTCAGGAAATAAGGACTGGACCTTCTCTAGCATCATATATACTCACTGATAGCCAAGGCTTGGCTGATGAGCAATCAGGATCACAACATTCTGCTTTCAGAGGTACTGTGAAGCTCAGAAAATGTGGCACAATAAAAAGGAGTGTTTTTACAACATTTGATTGTGTGAGAAGCCAGATGTCATCCACTCTCACCATTCAAGTAACCAGACATTATATCTCACAAGGTGGGGAAGGGATGGATTAGCATTTTGTATTGTCTTTCCATTGTAAGCAGCACTGGCCCATGTGGAAAATCACTTTGCCAAGCTGGAAAAGATGTGCTTCCTCCATGATTTTATGAGCACTTTAAAATTAGGAGTTGTGGCTCTGCAGCCTGGAGAAGAGAAGGTTTCCAGGAGACCTTAGAGTAGCCTTCCCGTATCTGAAGGGGACCTACTGGAAGGCTGGGGAGGGACTGTTGGGGAGGTCTTGCAATGACAGAACAAGGGGCAATGGATTTGAACTACCAGAAGGGAGATTGAAACTGGATGTTAGGAGGAAGTTCTTTGCAGTGAGGGTGGTGAGACACTGGCACAGGTTGCCCAGGGAGGTTGTGGCTGCTCCCTCCCTGGAGGTGTTAAAGGCCAGATTGGACAAGGCCTTGAGTGACCTGTGCTATGGGGAGGTGTCCCTGCCTGTGGCAGGGAGTTGGAACTAGATGATCCTTGAGGTCCCTTCCAACCTTGTGCTGTCATTGCAAGACCTTGGCAATAGTCCCTCCCCAGCCTTCCTGTAGACCCCCTTCAGATACTGGAAGGCTACTCTAAGGTCTCTTCAAAACCTTCTCTTCTGCAGGCTGCAGAGCGCCAACTCTCCCAGTCTGTCCTCATAGCAGAAGTGCTGCAACCCTCTGAGAATCTTCATGGCCTCCTCTGGACTGGCTCCAACTGTTCCATGTCCTTCCTGTGATGGGGACTTCAGAAGTGTACACAGGACTCCATGCGGGGTCTGGTTTCACATATCCTTGAATAATGATTCCCTAAATTGCAAGGTTTTTATCATTGTTCTGTAGGAGTTTTTTCAAGGATGGAACACCCTACAGGCAGAATCTTCTACATTTCAGCATTAGAAGTGCAAATCATTATTAAAAAAAAAGAAAAAAATCATTTGATTTTCTTGAATGTTCTTCCCCTTTAATTAATTAGGAATAGGGTGATGCGATCAAGATCTTGCTTTATTCCAAAAAAGAAGAAAAATTATCCAACCTAAGCTGAGTGCTACATTAGCACTAAAAGACAAAGAACACCTCACTGGAGAAATCCATTCCCCTGTCGAATGTTTACTGGCATGCTCTTAATGTTTGCTAATTTCCTAACTAATTAATTAATTTAAAAGGAAGGTGGGAAAACTAAGCTTATTTATGCCTACAGAATACCAAATTGTCTGGATGAACCTTAACCAGCAAATATTAGATGTGGGGATTTATTGTAGATAGTACAGGTTTGATTATTATTAAGAATTTATTTGTATATACGCCAGGCTGTTGAATGCTGGTGGACAGCTACAGAGACAGAGCGATTGGAAATAAACCATACAGGTGGGTATTAGAATCATAGAATCATAGAATGGTAAGGTTGGAAGGGACCTCAAGGATCATCTAGTTCCAACCCCCTGCCATAGGCAGGGATACCTCCCACTAGTACAGGTTACTCAAGGCCTCCTCCAACCTGGCCTTCAACACCTCCAGGGAGGGAGCAGCCACAACCTCCCTGGGCAACCTGTCCCAGTGTCTCACCATCCTGACTGTAAAGAACTTCCTGCTAACATCCAGTCTAAATCTCCCCTCTGCCAGTTTAAACCGATTGCCCCTTGTCCTGTCATTGCAGGACCTTGTAAATAATCCCTCCCCAGCCTTCCTATTGTGTGGGCAGGGAGAACTCAAAAGGAATCTTAGCTACTATTTCACTATTTGTACTGTCTGTATGAACCTTAACCAGAAAATATTAGATTTGGGGATTTATTGTAGATAATACTGCTTTGATTATTATTAAGAATTTATTTGTATATACTCCAGGCTGTTGAATGCTGGTGGACAGTTACAGAGCCAGAGTGATTGGAAATAAACCACACAGGTGGTATCGTGTGGGCAGGGAGAGCCCAAAAGGAATCTCAGCTACTATTTCACTACTTGTACTTCGACTAACCTGAGGGCTCTTATATCAACTCTAAAGCTGATAATGATACTCTGTGCCTGGAGTAATAAATAAGAGAGGTGAGGGAGCTACTTTTTCATTCTTTTTATTCTCCAGGGTAATCACAGATGCAGTACAACAAAGGAGAGTGAATTAGAAAGCCATCCATCTCTGGGACTCAAATTAATGGCCTTATACACAGAACACAAAGGCTGTGTTCTTCTATTAGTCACCTACCTGTTAGATTTTGAGGGGAAAAAGGAAGCTGGAAAAAAGGCAAGAGAAACACCAGGGTTGCTTCTGAGGTGACTCTCTCTGAGAAATGTATTTTGGATAATTTTTGAAGAGAGGAACAATAACAAAACAGCCCTGCAGAGAGCTACCCCAGTGACAGACCATTCACAAGCTGTGAAAGGACAGTCATTATTTTTCCAGGAGAGGAAATCTTCCAGTTTTCACAACTCACAAAAGACCCAGACAATGACAGATAACAAACAATGGGTAAAAATGAGTGATAGCCAGCTTTGCTGATGTTATACCTAAGACTCCACTTTAACTGAGGCCTCTACTTACAGTAGATTTTACTACTGATTTAAAGTTTCATATTATGGTTAATTATCTCTAGTGTTTCAAGAGTACAACACTTAGATGATGACTAAATCTAAAGGCATGAAGGGTACTTATGCTGTCAACAAATCTGTCAGGACTGGTTCGTCACTCTAGAACTCCTCATTCTTTTGCTAATTGAACCCAAGAAAACTTTTCACTAGACAGCAGTCTTACAAAGGTACCCCAGGGTAACAGGAAAATGTAGGGGAAGAACAGCCTGATGTCATCCAGGAGAAGAACAGCCTGATGTCATCCAGGGGAAGATGAAAAGTTCTGGGGTGATGAAAAGCTCAGCATGAGCCTTCAGTGTGCGCATGCAGCCCAGACAGCAACTGAGTGCTGGGCTGCAACAAGAGCAGTGTGGGCAGCAGGTCAAGGGAGGGGATTCTGCCCCTTTGCTCTGCTCTCCTCAGACCCCACCTGGAGTCCTGTGCGCAGTTCTGGAGCCCCCAGCATAGGAAGGACATGGAAGTGTTGGATCAGGTCCAGAGGAGGGCCACAAAGATGCTCAGAGGGCTACAGGAGCTCTACTATAAGGACAAGCTGAGAGAGTTGTGGCTCTGCAGCCTGGAGAAGAGAAGGCTTCCAGGAGACCTTAGAGTAGCCTTCCTATCTGAAGGTGGCCTACAGGAAGGCTGGGGAGGGACTATAGACAAATCCCGTTGCAATGACAAGACAAGGGGCAATGAGTTTAAAGTGTCAGAATGGAGATTGAAAGTGGGTGTTAGGAGGAAGTTCTTTGCAGTGGGGGTGGTGAGACACTGGCACAGGTTGCCCAGGGAGATTGTGGCTGCTCCCTCCCTGGAGGTGTTGAAGGTCAGGTTAGAGGAGTCCTTAGTGACCTGTGCTAGTGGGAGGTGTCCTTGCCTATGGTATGGGGTTGGAACTAGATGATCTTTGAGGTCCCTTCCAACCGTACCATTCTATGATTCTAAGAACAGCCTGATGTCATGCAGGGGAAGAATAGCCTGACGTCACCTAGCAGATCTGGATAATTTCATGTATTTATTCATGTATCTATATATCCATATATTTATTTATTATATTTATTTCATAATCTGCTAATTTCATATAGTTGATCTCTAAAATGAACTGAATAAGTAGATTATCACAAAGAAAAATCTCAGTTTAACTTTACCATAGATAAATCTGGCACATTCTTTACAGAAACACTTCAGCATTGCTGCCTGTTGGAGCTGCCATGGAGAAATAGAAAACTGGAAGTGTTTCTGGGTTCTAAAAAAAAAAAAAAAAAAAAAAAAAAAAAAAAAAAAAGAAATAATAAAAGGCTCAGAAGTTATTATATTTCTAAAAACAAAATAAATTTATCTGCATTTTCTTTCTGCTTTCTTAAACTTGGTTCTAGTTCTATGCAATTTATTATTTTTATGAAGTTAAGCTGAAAATCCCATTTAATCCCATCTCCTAGATATAAGGCTTGAAGAAACACAGAAAGAGGGAAGATCTGCTTTCTTAAACTTGGTTCTAGTTTTATGTAATTTATTATTTTTAATAGTATTATTTATTTTCATTTTAAGCTGAAAATCCCATGTAATCCCATTTCCCAGATATAAGGCTTTAAGAAAGACATGGAGGATATTATCATTCATATTTATAAGGTGAAGAAGTCCCATTGTGACAAGGCGATCTGTCCTCCTTGTGCAGCACAGACCCCTCAGAACTGCTTGTCTGAATGCAGTGTTTAGAGTACAAGCAGTCTTAATGACAAGCAGTAGGACTTCCACTGCCATCATTTATCTCTTTGGAATAAAAGTTACTTTGTGGAGGCTCTGCGCAGGGAAAATTACCAGATATCACGTGTGAGAGGAGCTTGGGGGAGGATGTATGGAAATGTAGAGGAGAGAAAAATGCATCCATGGGTCTTTCAGAGTCACTGCTTTAGAGATAGAACCCTCTCAGAGAAGTGTAGCTCTCGCTCTTTCTCCCTGCATTCATAATTTCCCATCTCTGTGTAAAAAGCCTTTACTCATGCCCTACTTACTAAAAGAACTACACAGCTCTCCATCTCATTCATTATTTATAATTTCTTCAATCCTTCCCTTTCCTCCATAAGGATTGGTAATAATTTTATGGCTGGTTTTAAAAAAACACTGTGTTGTGAAAGGGGCAAGAAACAAGCTCTGCATAACTCCTGTGTGCCACCTCTAGCCAGAACATATCCCCTCCATTTACCATTGTTGTGGTAGGACTAAATAGGCCCAAATAGGTTTATACATGTCCTGGCTTGCACAGACATCTTTTTCTGCACTCCCTCTCTCTGTTTTGGGGAGAAGCAACCATGGGAAAGAGGACAAAGAACCTGGAGCCACTGAGTCTGAGGACTCTGACCCTTTGCAGCCTATGGTAAACAAGGTACACAGGCTCAGCTTGTGGCTACCCTAAAGAGGGTAAAGCAAGCCTATATCTTCACCTAATATGGCCAGGCTTGGCTAGCTGCCATTCTACTCGGCTATTCTGTGTCCAAGGGGCCATTAGTCTCAGGCTGTGTATGGATTAAAAGGAATGAGCAGGTAGCACAATGTGCTCTGCCATTGTATCTGCTCTCTGCTGTAATATTCAAGCTGCTTTATATCCTGAAATGCCTGCAAACTGCCTTCCAAAGGTTTATCAGAAACAGGCTCTATATGCCTGCATGTGATCAGCCTGCACAGCCAGTGTGACACCGTGCTGAGACTGCACATGGCATTGCATCCTGCTTGCACCTGAAAGCCTCCTGCTAAGATAGGAAGTCCTGGAGATACACAGATCATCCAGAGGAGATCAGGACCAGGTCAGAGATTGTCTGCCTCCTTTCCCCAGCACCCAGTAAGCAGAATCAGAAGTCTCAGTGGCTGACAAGGCAGTAACAGAATTCCCTGAAAGCGTTTGGGTACTGTCTGAAGCTGTAGCCAGCCCTGCCAGTCGGGAGATTATTTTGTGAGTAAATACTTAAAGCCTCTTGTAGCTTAACATTGCCTTCTGCAGAAAGGAGCTCCCTGAGTCCATCTCGTGGGCAAGCAGAGTATTGACTGCAAGCGGTGCACTGACAGTAAAGCCTTCTCTGCCAGTTCAATCGAGTTCAATTAATATTATATATTATCACTAGTTATTGTTGGAGCCTGTTACTATCTGTACATAAAGTTTCCATGACTGATGCAAAGAACCAGTTATTAAAATTAGTGATCAGGGTGGGGAGAGTTCTGAATATTGAATATTAATAAACAACATTAATTTTTAAAAATATCATATTGCATTAATTAATCACCGCTCCACAACTGTGATCTCTTTACAGCACTTAAAGAGTTGTTCTGTGCTATCAAGTTGAATTCCAAGGGAAATTTCTGTACAGTTCACTACATGAGGACTATTGTTTGTATCAATTTGAATACCATTTTAATCTAAACAGGTATCAAGGTAGAGGAAATCTATCTTCCATAATTCCATATTGTTTATGTCATAATTTATTTTTTTTATGTTATGATGTATTTCTTTATTGTCTTATTAATCAAGTCTCATACCAGCTGTTCCATTGTTTTGCCTAGGCTAAAGCTGAGAATGGCAAGCATGTAATTCCCTGTGTCTTCCTCTGTTTAGAATTGTCATATCTTCAGCTTTCTAACACTTGGTTTCCCTGGAGCTTCAAGATTTGCTGAAAAATAGTATATAAAGAAAGGCTGTTTAGAGTAAAATTAGATTATATGAAATTGTTACCTAAAGTGTATTTAATTCTTGCAGATTGCTAATTGAATTATACATTATTTACTCCGCATACAGAAAGTCTCTTTATATTTTCCTACAAAACAAATAAATACACTTTTAAACCCCCTTTTTTTATAGCAACACAGATATGTGGATAAATATATAGACAAGCAACCTGATTTTTCACACTCACATGCCTTTTGTCTGATTTATGGCAGATGAATTTTTGTCTGCTACAGTGTCTCTGAAAGAGATTAAGTGATGAAAGAACAGAAAGTAACAGTACTGTTGCTGTTAAAAGTTAAAAGAAGTTTAAAGATTAAAGTTTAAAGTTAAAAAACATGTGAAAAGCAATATTATTACAATGTAATCTGTGTATCACTTAAATAGCAGCACTAATAATATGTAATGATTCCTTGTTAGCTTGGTGTTGCGAGATGAGGGACCAGGAGCATCTGATCACCAACAACATTTTGAAAAACAAGCAAGGGTCTGCAAAAACAGTGTAAAGGCACAGCTTGGAAGACACCACGAGGGGAGGATCACACAGCAGTAGCTGCAGTCGAAGAGTTAAGCTTTGACAGGCATGTGTGGGGAAGGATGACTCATTTAGATCTAATTCATGCAAGGCTGCAGCAAGGATGAGCTACCTGCAGAGCACCCAGAGTTATTAAAGCCATCTGAGCAGCCCTGAGGAGAGGGACTTAGGGGTGCTGGTGGATGAGAAGCTCAACAGGATGAGAAGCTCAACAGGAACCAGCACTGTGCACTTGCAGCCCAGAAAGCCAACCAGAGCCTGGGCTACATCAGGAGAAGTGTAGCCAGCAGGGCCAGGGAGGTGATTCTTCCCCTCTCCTCTGCTCTGCTGAGACCCCACCAGGAGTGCTGCACCCAGTTCTGGACCCCATGGCACAAGAGGGATGTGGAGATGCTTGAGTGTGTCCAGAGAAGGGCCACAAGGATGCTCCACAAGGCTGGAGATGCTCTGCTGTGAGGACAGACTGAAAGAGCTGGGACTGTGCGGTTTGTAGAAGAGGAGGCTCCCAGGTGACCTTCTTGTGGCCTTCCAGGATCTGAAGTGGGCTACAAAAAAGCTGGGGAGGAACTTTTTAGGCTCTCAGGCAGTGACAGCGCTAGGGGCAATGAAGCAAAACTGGAGGTGGGGAGATTCACCCTGGAGGTGAGGAGGAAGTTGTTCAGCATGAGAGTGGTGAGAGCCTGGCAGGGGTTGCCCAGGGAGGTGGTTGAGGCCGCATCCCTGGAGGTATTTAAGGCCATGCTGGATGAGGCTATGGGTAGCCTGATCTATGGTAGGGTGTCCCTGGGCATGGCAGAAGGGTTGGAACTGGATGATCCTTGTGGTCCCTTCCAACCCTGACTGATTTTATGATTTTATGATTCTATGATTCTAGTGGAGTGATTTTAACTGCTGTAATATAAGTATGTATCAGAAATTCCTTATTGTATTATTTGAAAAAATAATGCAGATAGGTGTTGCAGAACAGACACTTCTCCCAAGAAGCCAAACGCAACTCACCTAAAAATAATATGAATATAAATACACAGAATAGCAATCTGGATACCTTTACACAGTCCTGCAAAAAGCATGAAAATAGTGTGAACCAGAAACTAGTTGTTGTTCCTTTGCTTTGTTGTCTTTACAAATGGATGAGTTAATAATTGAATCTATTTCCATAGAAATATACATGTTTGAAAAGGAGTTTTTGCAAAATTCACATTTGAACATTAGGGTTGGAACTGTATGATCCTTGTGGATCCTTTCAACCCTGACTGATCCTTTGATTCTATCATTCTATGATCCTACAATTTATGCAAATCAGGATTTGTCCTTGGTTAACCCAAGCTTGCTTTTGTCTGCCTCCTAAGTAGCTATTCTTTCTTATTATTGTCACCCTTGTGGTTTTTAATTCCATTTTTCTCCATGTCCACTTTCTGAGCTTGGCTAGCTTTCCTATTGTATGGTCTGGTGTTACTCACCATTATACCATTCTAGGTCGTGTGATTCTTGAAAATTTATTTGAAATCCAAGGTCCTCAAAACATCAGTGGTTAGTTTTAACTGAGAAAACACTAAAGATCTCACAATGCTTCCAACTCTGTTTCAAGTTCCCTGGGGAATGTTGATAAAAGTCTGCTCTGGATTGGCAAAAATTGTAAAGCAAACAGAGAACACTCCAAATATTTTCTTGCTGTTTCTAGCCCAAGATTTCCAGTCTTATCTGTAATCAAATTCATGACATTTGGACCTCTGGAGTTGAAATATTGGTACTTTCCTGTGCAAGGGGCTGCACTTTTTTAAACTGTGTGAACAGCAGGAAACATGGATTAATGCAGCTGTGTAGAGCTGAGATGGAACAGAAAGTTAAAGCAGTTTTAAATGACTTCTTTAGCACTGCCTTCATGCTATGGTAAATTCCTTTTTCACAATGCAGGGACTTAGTTTCCCATGTGGCAAGCTTATAAGATCTGTCAATATCTGTACTGTGATGTTGCATTTCATGCAAAAAGTGAGCACCTTTCCCTGTCTGAAATGTGTGATCACACATGATCAGCCTTATATAAGCACATTTTATACAGAATGTATGTCTCTACATTGTGACTTGATGTGGGGTGGGAGAAAGGACAATAATGGAGTGGAAAAGCATCTACCACCTTATGTAAAACAAAACAAAAAAAAAAAACCAAAACAAAACAAAAAAACCCCAACTTAATCTCCATTTAAAATACAACTCTTTCTGTCCTTGATTAGCAATAAAAGCTTCACAGGAGGTCAAGCTTGCTCATACAAATATTTCCCTGCTATTTCAACTAAAAAATGGTTCGCATTTCATGCATCCGCTATGCACTCAAAGTTCCTTATATGTATCGGTATCTTCTCTTAGAATCATAGAATCAACCAGGTAGGAAGGGACCTCCAAGCTCATCCAGTTCAACCTATCATCCAGCCCTAGCCAATCAACCAGACCATGGCACTAAGTGCCCCATCCAGGCTTTTCATAGAATCATAGAATGGTAATGTTGGAAGGGACCTCAAAGATCATCTTGTTCCAACCCCCTGCATTAGGCANTCTGCCAATCACACTCTCCTAACATCCAGCCTAGACCTCCCCTGGCACAACTTGAGATTGTGTCCTCTTGTTCTGTTGCTGGTTGCCTGCGAGAAGAGACCAAGCCCACCTGGTTACAACCTTCTTTCAGGTAGTTGTAGACAGCAATGAGGTCACCCCTGAACCTCCTCTTTTTATTTTACATTTTTTCCAGCCTCTCCTCTCCTCTCCGAACCTCTCTGAACCTCTCCGAACCGAACCTCTCTGAACCTCTCCTCTCTGAACCTCTCCTCCCCTCCCCTCCCCGAACCTCTCCTCTCTGAACCTCTCCTCTCCCAGAGTCTCCTCTCCTCTTCTCTTCCTCCATCCATAAATACACAGATGTGTTTTTTATATTTTCCATCCTTTCATGTATGTGTGCAGCTGGAAGTAGAAGGACTGGCTTTCTGGAGAATCACTACAAAGAACACACCTGCCAGTTTACCTGGATTGGGAGCTGGCTGAATGGAAATGGCAGGACGGATGATACATCCATTCACCTACAGTGTAAAGCTGAAACACTCTAGGATTTGTATAACCTTATCAGAAGACATTATTGACAAGTCAGTACTGGATTTTTCTGAAGTTCATGTTGGCTGTGTCTTAGGAAAATAATTGTTTATTCATCCTTTAACCAGCAGCAATAATGTAGGGCACGGGTTTTGATGCAGACTGCATAAACATCCAAGGAGTAATGTACCTGGTTTTGGAACAGAAGTCTGAAAAGATTGAAATAATCAGAGAATAGTTTGGGTCAGAAAAGACCACTAAAGGTCATCTAGTCCAACTCTCCTCCAATGAGATTGCTCAGACACTCATCCAACCTGACCTAGAACACTCTCAGGGATGAGGCTCCTACAGCCTCTCTGGGCAACTTGGGCCAGTTTTTCATCTCATAGCAGAAAATGACTTCTTTGTCTAGTTTAAATATACACTTTTCTAAGTTTAAAATAATTACAGCTTGTCCTAATGCAACAGACTCAGCTAAAACATTTCATCTTTCTTACTAGCATTCACAAGTACTGATAGGCCACAACAAGGTCTCCCCAGAGCCTTCTCTTCTCCAGTCTGAGCAGCCTCAGTCATCTCAACCTGTTACCATAGGGGAGGTGCTCTAGGCCCACCCAGATCTTCTTCATGGGCTACTTTTAGATCTGTTCCAACAGGAGTTTCCTGAGCTGAGGGCTGCAGAAGTGGAACCACTGGAGAGGTGGAAACAGTACTCCATGTGCAATCTCACTGGAGTGGAGTAGAGGAGTAGAATCGCCTCCCTCATCCTGCTGGTCACACTTCTTTTGATGTAGCCCAGGATGTAGTTGATCTTCTGAGCTGCAACTGGATATTGCTGACTTACGTCCAGCTCTTCATTCAAAAGTACACCCAAGTTCTTCTTGGCAGGACAACCCTCAGTCCCTTCATCGTCCAGTCTGTAAATGAGGCAGAGGATATCCCACACACCAAAGCATCTTCACTCTCTGCAGTCACAACTATTGTCGCTCTTGAAAGGTACAATAGAAATGGGACTGTTGTTTATGCTATAGTCATAAATCCATGTTGCAAAGCAGAGAAATCCTTGCTTCCTTGAAGTTATTCCACTACTTGTTTCATTGAGAGGGAAACTATGGTCAAGCTTATTAATCACTCCAGCTGCAGCAATAGTTTGGGTTCTGAAAAAGTGGACACTTATCTCTGCATAAATGAGAGATAAGAGAGCACAGGGCATCCCAGCTTATTTCACAGAGCTGCCAAACCACAATCCTTAAAATGGAGGGTTTGTCAGAAAATAATATGGTAGCAGTTATTGACAGTAGCCAACAGTGATGGAGCATGACACGAATGAATTTCTGTATGCAGGGCTTCCAGTACTGCACAGCTGAAAAAAACCCAACCCTCATTTAAATGCTTGGGTTAAACCTCAAATGCAAGATCAACAAAACATTTCCAATCAACAATTTGAATTTCCCCTCACTTTTTCTGCTGACAAGAAACAATTTATTAGCTATGTAAGATGAGCTATGAGTGATGAAGCAATTGTGCTAAATAAAATGAGTTCAGCATTTGACAGGATTTGGGTTTTGGGGTAGTGAGGGGGGCAAAATATGTTTTTTCTCTTGTTAATTTCTGTGTGCACACAAGTATGAAAAATGGATTCTTCCATCCAACTGGGAAGCTATAAATTCACCTTTTTAATCCTCCCAGCACATGCACATGTGGGTCTCCAAATATAACTTGTTATGATCAGTAGATTGGCAAGTCCCTGCAAGCAAAACAAAACAAAAAAACCTGAACTCAAACCACATTAGGAATATGGGTGAGGACTAGCAGACCATTCGAATTTCAATTTGTTAAACATGCTTTACTGGACAGGTTTAGGGACCCTCAAAATGTGAGACATCGGAGCAGAAATGAAGCAATGCCTCTTATTTAGATAATTTATTATTATTTGAGAAGCCTGAGGGAGCTGGAGAACTGTCATAGCAAATGGAAATTGTCTTTGCTAATATAAATTAATTATGACTCTAAGGAAGCGCTAATGGGAACAAGCAGAAACATCTAACATCACCCTATAAGACAGCAGGAGAATGACATCCAAAGATCCAGCTTCACTTCAAGTGACAGGCTGGACTAATCAGACTAGAGAGGCCAACAGAGCTCAATTTGTCTCAGCTTTCCTGTTCTCTTAGATCTTGCAAAGGACTGATTTCACACATCAGATGCTTGCCGATCATGCGTGGCTGCTGTGGTCTCATTTAAAATAGCAATTCTTAGAAGATCTTTCAAGTTGTAGTGCATAGACATCGTATTTGTACAGATACATGTGTACAGATATAATATTACTCTCAGTCCAGGCTACCTGAGTATCACCTTTTCTCTCTTCCTTAGAGTAACTAATTGTAACATGCATGCACAGAGTTTTACTGTGCATATTTCTCTTCATTACTGCAAGAGCGAGTCAGACCCTTTACGGTATCCCATCCATTTCCATTGCAGAGTACTGTTCTGTTACAGTCTCAGCGATGCTTTGAAGGCACCACATGAGACTGAAAAAAGAATGCACAATCTATAGCATTTTAAAGTTCATGTTAGCCTGGAATAATTATTTCAAACTTAGCCTGGAACACTGCCCATCTGGTGCAAGTTAAGAATATACCAGTGTTCCTGTGCAGAGACTAGAGTTGCTAGCTAGCTAAGGACATGTCTGAAGCATGTGATGGACTGTTTACAAGAGCTCTTACCTTGCAAGGCAGACCAGAGCCACAAAGAAATTCCAGCCCAGGTTTTGAAAGCAGCATACCTCCATTAACATAATTCTGCTCCTGACCTGATGTACCCCTCAGCAGAGCTAATCATTTTGATTACTCTGTTAGTAACACCCATCCTGGAGCCACTGATCTCACTGCCCATCTGGTGCAAGTTCTCTTTTGCTATTCTCATAACATGAATATTCTTTTAACCTGTCCATACATGTTTCTGCTGAAAGATGGAATAATTCTAGAAATGTTAAACTGTACTCT
This sequence comes from Eubucco bourcierii, assembly GCA_013396675.1. NCBI lineage: Eukaryota > Metazoa > Chordata > Aves > Piciformes > Ramphastidae > Eubucco > Eubucco bourcierii. The sequence continues at coordinate 117,851 of VWZE01005817.1, forward strand.
GCCTACCATATGGCAGCCTATGGAGAAAAGTTTGAACACAATTCTAAACAACATGTTCTTGTGTTTTGGGCTATTTTTGGGGATAAAATGTTGGGGAAACTCTAGAAGCTGGTTAGACTTCTAAGATATTTTCCAGCTACACTTCATCTGTTTACACAGTTCGGAGATACAGCTTCCAGAAGTCTTTGTGGCCAAAATACAGGTAATTTTCTTGGTCTCATCTGAAGGAACTATATATTTTCATGTTCTATTTTTAATATTCTGCTTAGAAGTTGTCCTGATTTTGCTGAAACAGAATTCCAGGCCAGGCATGGTCTGCAGGCCATTAGCAGTTCTGAGTCAGCCAGGACACCTGGCTGGAGATGGCTTGCACGTGTCCAGACTTATCAGGAAGAAGTCTGCTGAGGAGAGGAAAGGATCCTGCTAGGGTCTCCTGCTTGAGCTCATCCTCAGGCTCCTCTTCCCTCTCCTGCTCTTGAGGGCTTCTGTCCTGGATATTGTGCCTGTTGCACTTTTGCTGGGCTGAGTATGCCTTTATAGACATGGTACTGATATTGGTGTTAATTTGCCATCTTCATCAAATCCATTTTCATTTCAGCCTATGAGTCTTCTGTCCTTTTCTTGACTCACCTCCTCTGCTGGGGAGGAGCCACAGGGTGATAGAGTAACTGCTATAGTTTGGCCCCAGATACAGACTAAATGTAGACAGAAATACAGAGAGAAGGAACCAAGATGTGTCAGTTGTTCTTCCAACCTCTACTGTCACCATGAGAGAGTCTGCCCTCTCTCAAAGCTGGTCGCTGTGGCCTGGCTTAATTCCCACTACAGGTTCGGAGGCTCTGCTTGCTTCCATTATGTTTCTAGAGGTGTGGGCTGGCATGACAAGGAGCTGCAAGGTTGTTGTGAATAGAACAGTGGGTATAGTACCACCTTGACCATCACTTAAGCCACTACCCAGGCACTCTTATTTCCCTCAGTGTGATGTAGGTGAGAACGAGGAAAAGTTATGGACTGAGATAGTGGTCAATAAATGAAGGAAATAGAAGAATAAAAAACAAATAAACAAACTATAAAACCACAAAACAAACACTACCACCCTTCAACACCCCTAAAGAAAGTCAGAATAAAAAAACCCCTAGTGATGCAAAGGCAACATCTCACAACCTTTTACTAGTAGACTGATGCCCAGTCAGTGTCTGAGCAATGATTACTTGGGGAAGCACTTGCCCTCTGGTCCTCTTAAATTATATTGCTGGGCATGGTATTATTTGGTTTGGAATATCTCTTTATTCAGTTTGGATCAGCTATCCCAGCTCTGTCCTCCCAGTCACTTGCTCATCCACAATCAACTTGCTGACAGGAGAAGAGAAAGTTCTGAGGAGACCTTGTAGCAGCCTTCCAGTACCTGAGGGGGCATTTGGTGGTAGGATAAGGGGCAATGGTTTTAAACTAGAGCAGGGCAGAATTACATTAGACGGCAGGAAGAAGTTCTTTGCTACGAGGGTGGTGAGACAGCAGAATGGAAAGGAGATCTTTAAGGTCCCTTCCAACTAAAGTCATTATGTGATTCTATAGCAGCTGAGAGAGTGGGATAGAGAAAAGCCTTGACACTGTGCAGATACTGTTCAGCTACAGCTACAACAGTGGCATATTACCAGCACTGTTTTGATTGCCAGTTGAAAGCACAGCACTGCATGCATTGATACAAAGAAAACTCCATCCAGACTTAGTAGATATCTGCTAGGCCAGACCTAATGCAGTGGTTCATCACAAAGTGGAGGAGCTGAGAAAATGAGTACGTAATAATTTTAAATAATCAGAGGAACAGGATCTCATTGTGCAACCATGGAAAAAGATGATCCACACTGTAATGCACCACATCTTCCAATGGAACCAGTTTTCTGTGCTGCCCACTAGAAGAAAGGAGATTAACAGATGAGATTGGGTATCTGTTGTGGTAGGCCCAAATAGGGCAGAACAGTGCTTGCCCAGACATGTTTATCTGCTCTTCCTCCTTCTGCTGAGAAGAGGAATTTGATTTGCAGAATGATAAAACTAATTTTAATTATAAGAGGAACCAAAGGATTTTCTAAAACAGTTGTAGAGATAGCAGTCCTATATGCTGTAAAAGGACAGTAACAGCTTTCCCAAGTCTTTCCTAAGACAGCCATTTAGTTGGCTTATTCTTCAGTAAGACAGTGTATAATGACTAGCTCCTGGTTACCTAACATCACATAGCCTGGCCAAAGGTGCTGCCTAGGAAGGAAAACAAAAACATAAAGCAACAAAACTATAGCTTTCAGGAAAATACCACTTGTGAACTGTAGCTTTGTATTTGTCTTTCCTGTAAGCTTAGCACTGTCATGAAAAGTGAAAGCATTCTGCAGGGGGAGAAAAAAAATAATTAAAAGTTTAGTGAGAAATAGGATTAGAAGTCCCTTTAAGCAAATTGCAATTCCGTGCTTTTTAATTGATGTTTTAATTTACTGAATTCAGTGAGTTCAAGCAGAGTTACATCAGACTGTATTATCAGAGAAAGTCAGAGAAGGAAATGTTTCTTCAGCACTATTTGGTGAGCAAAATAAATTTCATTCTGTCCTCAGACATGCACTCATCAACAACTGTGTGTCTCACAAAGCCAAAGTTGCTTCTGTTGTCCAAAATGACTTGGTAAGAGAAATGATGACTATACAAGTGGTTATATAAATGCTCTCTTAAAGACTAAAAGCTAGATAAGAAGAGAAAGTATGGTCACCTCCAGATCACCCTGAGGAACTTAGTGAGGGGGATAGACTAATCAAATGGAAGTGTACCTGTTTAGGATACTTATGAACTGATTCCTCTTAGCCGTCTCTAAAGCATTAAAAAAGAGAGCAAACTGCCAAGGTGAAGTATCATTCCCTTGAAGGGAAGCCATTTATCATTGTATTGAAGAACTTGTGCTGTCAGCCTCAATAAATAAAATGGTCCATTGATACAACTCACATCACTGATGCATGACTCCTATATATAATGCTTAATTAGGTGTACTAAATTAACTTATTGCATTGTAAAGTGTTTGTGTTTTACAGAATAAGCCGTTTAATTAAAAAGGCCGAGTAAAACACTGTCTTGCATCACAGTCCTTTGAAAGTAAAATTTGCAAACTAAAATCAAATCAAATCAAGGAAACTTTAGCCAAAGTAGCTGTTCTGAAGCTTATTGTCTCCCTGTCATATACATGTTCCTTAATTATTTGCTAGGAAAAGCTTTGAAACTCTTACAGCTCAAAAGGTGACTTCTTTCTTTGGTCAGTTCAGGCCTGGAATCAAAAATAGAATCATAGAATCATAGAATCATAGAATGGTAAGGTTGGAAGGGACCTCAAGGATCATCCAGTTCCAACCCCCTGCCATAGGCAGGGACACCTCCCACTAGTACAGGTCACTCAAGGCCTCATCCAATCTGGCCTTGAACACATCCAGGGAGGGAGCATCCACAACCTCCCTGGGCAACCTGTTCCAGTGCCTCACCACCCTCACCGCAAAGAACCTCCTCCTAACATCCAGTCTAAATCTCCCCTCTGCCAGTTTAAGCCCATTGCCCCTTGTCCTGTCATTGCAGGACCTTGTAA
>VWZE01005818.1:3253-20074 GCA_013396675.1 Eubucco bourcierii
TGTGCTTGGCATTGTGCCTACCCAGGTGCAGGACCTTACACTTGGTCTTGTTGAATCAGCTTGGCCTGGGCACACCTCTGCAACCTGTCCAGGTCCCTCTGAATCTCTGCCCTCTACCAAGTTGACTGTGCCACACAGCTTGGTGCCATCTGCATACTTGCTGAGAGTGCACTCCATTCCTCTGTCCGTGGCACTGACGAAGATGTCAAACAGCACTGGTGCCAGCACTGACCCCTGAGGGACACCACTTGTCACTGGTCTCCAGGTGGACATTGTGCCCTTGATCACCACTCTCTGTGTGCCACCATCCAGCTAATTCCTTACCCAGCAGTGCTCCACACATCCAGTCCATGTTTTTCCAGTTTGGTGCCCAGGATGCCATGTGGGACAGAGTCAAATGCCTTACTCAGGTCCAGGTAGATGACATCAGCTGCCCTTCCCTTGTCTATTGTCACTGTGACTTCATAAAAAGCCACCAAACTAGTCAGTGCACCTTTCTTTGCCTGTGACTCATTTTAGCACTTGACGACCTGGTTGGTAATTCCAGTGACCAATTTTCCTACTGGATTCATTTTGAAACTGAGTATACCTTTCGTACAGCAATGTGAGGAATTTGGAGACATACAAAGGTTCCAGCACACTTGCAATATGAACCTTTTTTTTTTTTTTCGTCCACATCCACACAACACCAAGACCATCAGAGCCTCAAAAACAACTGGAGTCTTTGTACAGCTGTAGTAGAGCTACATATACACTTACCCTTTGTAGGTGATTTTTCTGTGACAGCAAATTCGGTCATAGGCTTTCCCATTTCAGATCAACAGCTTCTCATCACCTCCCTACCTAACTACCAAGGATATTCTCCAAGGGCACTGTGTTGAAGTTTGTGTCACCTGGAAAGGATTTTAGTGCAGAGGTTCACTCACTAAAATTGAGATCTCCTACCTGTGCTTCTAAAGGCCACCTCACATAATGCCTGCGCATTAAAAAAAGTGCTCTGGCATTAGCAAGCAGAGAATTAAAAGTGGCACAATTGGTAAGCAAGCAAAACTGAGATGGGGTAGGAAGCTGTTAGCCTCTAGGTGTTTTAGAACCAAGGAAGGCAAGAAATAGACACCTTTGTGAAGAGTTTTTGAGCCAAACTCTCCACAGCAGAGGGACACACTCTAGCCTGGACACCACCTTCCTCCTCCTGAGAAAGCACACATTATACACACACAGTTCATGTGGTGAGTATGGTTGTCTCTGCATGCTGCCCTGTTCTCCACACCTTTGCCTGCTGTTCCTCAATGCAGTGCTAAGAGCTGTGGCTGTTGTTCCTTTCTTGGTTGCTCAGGCTCACCTTTGGCATCACCTCTTCGGCACCAAAATAAACCAAACGCTGCCAGCTTCCTCCTTCTCCTGGCACCTTTGTGCTCTAGATTTCCAAGACACTTGTAAGGGTCTCCCAAAGGCCACCACATCACCTCTCACATCAAGAGCAACAAGTCTCAGAAGGAACCACAGGAGAAGGACAAAAGGACAGCTGCATGAACAGCTGTAGTGTGAAACCCTAATACTACCTCTGCTGCCAAAGTACTTTATGGCTAATACATCCCACAAAGAGCTGGCTGCACTGCACTTTCTTCTGGACTTGGCATTTCTTGTACAGACAGACACTCCATGCAATTCCAAAGCCTTGTAAAATCTTAACTGACCAAAAATTAATTAAGTGCCTCAATTCAGGACAAGAATGGCCATGTATCCACCAATAAGCACATCCCAGTTACGGCAAGCCCTACGCGCCCTAAGCATTCACGTAATTTCTCTACATAATTGTCAAATTCATCATGCAAAATGTGTTCTAATTCCCACCTTATCCAGGTTGAATCACAAGAGCCATGCTTCTGTGCCACAATGAGGAATTAGGCAGGTTGGGGTTTGTTTGGTTTTTGCATTTAGTTCTGGAAATAAACTGAGATTCCACAGTCAAGCAACTTGCTACAGCAGACTTTTCCACACCTTTAAGGTGACATAGAGTTTAAGGAGATCAGAGCTCTGGAGATAAATCTTTCCCAGGCATCTGCAATTATTAGCTTAGCAGTTAAGGCCCCCAAATTCATACCTGTCCCTTTGAAACAAAAACAATACCATCCTCTTTCATTTTCAAAAGCTAAACCCCCCTTGTGTTCTGCTCAGAAGGAAATCATAGTCAATAAGGAAGAACTCTGTAGGCCTTGCACTGTACTGTCTCAGGACTGCATTTGTTAGTCTGAGGAAGTGTCACAGACAGACCATAAGGTGTAGAACATATTTCTAGTGTGCAGCAAGAGGACTTCTGGAGCTTCCAACTTCCCATCACCACTTCCTTTGAGATTCCACACTCAGCAGTAACTTTCATGCCAGAAAGTCAAATCTCACATTTTTGGGTTTGCAGCCAAAAGAGAAGATGAGACAAATGGCAGCAAACAAGGCCACTTCTCTTTCCACCCAGCCGTCCCAAAACATTCAAGAGAATTCCTATCGCCCATATTCTCCCAACCCCACCTGTTACCACAGCATCCCAGACACCTGAACTACCTAAGTCATGAAGCCTGGATGGGGATTACACAGATATAAAACCTGACACTGGTTTTGGTACATCAACACGTCTGGCTCAAAACCAGGTGGTTCCTTTGCATTAAGAGGCCCTGCTGACCCTCCCACATATGGTAACCATCTACATGAACAGCTGAAAAAGATAAAAATCCACATCCAGCCAGCATTTGCTCCTGAGACATCTAGGGACCTCAGATGCTGCCAGTCTCTGTTTCCACCACCCCCTGCAGTGCACAATTTTCTAAACAATTCTAATTGATTCCAACCAGCGCTAAGAACAAATATTTGACCACTTCTCCTTAGCAGGTAAGTGGCAATAAAAACAAAGTACATTTCTCCTTCCCTTTTTTTATTTCTCTTGGTCATCATCGTGACCTATTCAGTGGGAGGTGTCCCTGCCTATGACAGGGGCTTGGAACTAGATGATATTTGAGGTCACTTCCAACCTTACCATTCTATGATTCTGTGATTAATTTGATCTTCTGGGAAAAAAAAAAAAAAAAAAAAAAGAAAAAAAAAGATATAAAGCTCCTAGAACCCACCTCTAAGTTCTGGGTTCTGGAGTAGCCAAAGTGGGTCTGCTTTTACTTCTCTCCTTTTCCCTCACTCATCTGCTGCAGTGGTGCTTCCCAAAAGCTCTGAGCATCGATTTTTCTGTGTGCAAATGCACTTGAAGCACCCTATCCCTAGCAATCTGCAAGCACCCCAAACTGGAGGGTAATCTGCATTTCCTAGAGATTAAATTCCCTGATGCCACCTCCTCCATAAACCAAACTGAGATTGACAGATGAAGTGTTACAATATTCAGGTCCCAAAGAGAGACTCCACAGTCTCACAGTATCACCAAAGTTGGAAGAGACCTCAAAGCTCATCAAGTCCAACCCATCACCACAGCCCTCCAGACCAGACCATGGCACCAAGTGCCATGTCCAAACCCACCTTGAACACCTCCAGGGACGCTGACTCCACCACCTCCCTGGGCAGCCCATTCCAGCAGTCAATGACTCTCTCAGGCAACAACTTTCTCCTCACCTCCAGCCTAAACTTCCCCTGGCACAGCTTGAGACTGTGTCCTCTTGTTCTGGTGCTGCTTGCCTGAGAGAAGAAAGCAACCTCCTCCTGGCTACAACCACCCTTCAGGTAGCTGTAGACAGCAAGAAGGTCTCCCCTGAGCCTCCTCTTCTCCAGGCTAACCAATCCCAGCTCCCTCAGCCTCTCTCCATAGGGCTGTGCTCCAGGCCTCTCCCCAGCCTCGTTGCCCTTCTCTGGACACACTCAAGCACCTCAATGTCCTTCTTCAATTGAGGGGCCCAGAACTGGACACAGGACTCAAGGTGTGGCCTAAGCAGTGCAGAGTCCAGGGGGAGAATGAGCTCCCTGCTCCTGCTGGCCACGTTCTTGCTGATGCAGGCCAGGATGCCATTGGCCTTCTTGGCCACCTGGGCACACTGCTGGCTCATGTTCAGGTGGGTATCAATCAGCAACCCCAGATCCCTTTCTGTTTGGCTGCTCTCCAGCCACTCCCACCCCAGCCTGTAGCTCTGCATGGGGTTGTTGTGGCCAAAGTGCAGCACCTGGCACTTGGATTTGTTGAGCTCCATCCCCTTGGACTCTGCCCATCTGTGCAGGCGGTCGAGGTCCTGCTGCAGAGCCCTTCTGCCCTCCAACCCAGCAACATCAGCCCCCAGCTTGGTGTCAGCTGCAAATTTGCTGGTGCCTGACTTGAGTGCACTTAGCTCACACGTGGCACAGCTCTGCAGCACCTGCACACTTCTGCAGGCAATCAGCTCTGCCAAAGGTGTGTGCCTGACTACCCCAGGAAATATTAGAGCTGGGGTTCAGTGCTTTTCACCACCTCAAGAGAGTGTCCAGGGCTTTCTGATCAAAGACAACAGGCAACAAGCACCTGAAAAGAGAAGAACAAGGGGAAGCATGAGCTTGACTTCAGAGGAAAATTGAAGGTGATAAGACTTAAATATTTTGTTCCAACAAGTGACAATTTGCACGTTGTCAATACAATGGTACATTTAGAATGGGCCTTCAGGGCACCTCTTCTCTGCCTGTCTCCTGCTGGAAATCAATGTGATATATACAAACTGCACGAGCTGAATTGCATCCTACATGTCGTGAGGTCAGTAGCAAACACTCCCCTCATGACCTGCATCTCATCTTCATTTTGTCTTGTGTCAGAAAACAAGGGCAGTTGCATCTTCCAGCCCACGATGCTGCCACAAGGATGTAAGAAACGGCTATAAGAAGGCTGAAGCTCCAGGTAACTGGAACCCTCTTTCTCCTCAAGCAAAGAGAAACAAGAGAAGTAAGACTGAACTGCATTAGCTGCCATGTGGCACACAGAGATTATCACTTCAGAACCCCCTTTCTGTCAGCTTTATCTGAACTTATTTGCTTATACATCAGTTTCTATGTACAGCTCTTGAGAATGACTTCACAGAAAATGATTTACTGTGCAAGCATTATTAATAGTATCTGGAGGAGGTGTATTTTTTCTTTAAAGAGTAGTTAAATGTGTGGTGGACTCTTTGGGGAATTCTGATCTTAATCCAGCAAAGCATCTTAAGAGGCTGAAGCCTCTCATTTGCTTTAAACCAAGTGTATGTGAAAATGTTTTGCCAGGCTACAGCTTTTAATAGCTCCACATATGCTTATAATTAATGTTCCGTGGCTATTTTTCATTATTGGATTTCTGTGCAAACCACAGGAGACTTGGCAGACCTGTCATAGTCTGCAGTCACTCAGCCAAACCTAAGGCAGCTCATATTAGTGACATTTAAGACCACCTGAGCCTGGCAACGGCACAAACCCAAGCAGGGATGGAGATAATTTTACAATACCTGCTTAACAAACCAATCTATAGTCCAGTCCTGCTGGTGATCAGGACAGCTAACTACAGCAGCAGAGTCACCTGCTGAACAGCTACTGGGTGCTACCAGTCCTAGAGCTGCCAGGGCTTTCACTCACTTTCTGCTTATCACTGAAGGGATTTGTTCTTCCAAGTTTTCTGCAAGTTTTACTTGCTACTAATAGGTGCCCTGAAAGAGAAGCCCAGACAGGACAAGTAGTGTGGGCCCTTCCTTCCTAGACTGAGGGGAAGAGATCTGGAACAGACAAAGAGACCAGATCCCACCCACCAGAAACTCATTTTTAACCTTCTTCTTTTAAAACAGTATTTCAATTAACAAAATGTTCATTTGACTGTGGGGTTTGTTTTTCCCCTCAGGAGCAACACTGCCACATCACCATGTGCAGAGAAGATGCCATCCACAGTGTCTCTACACATAGGGGCTGCAGCTGGAAATGGGACTGCAGCATCCACAGGAACACTAGCCTTCCACTCAGCCCAGCCAGCTGGAACAGGTTTACATCATTAAAACCAGAGGGAGAAGTGGGCTCCACAGCCAGGAGGGAGGCACCAGGTCTGCTGGAGGCTCCTGTGCCTGCTGAGTTCCTTCCACAGTGTGGTGACAGAACAGATTAAATATTCTTCCACGGTGTGATCACAGTGTGGACACAGAATAGACTAAATCTTCCACCTCCTGTAGTTGAGGAGCAGGAATGGAAAGAAGCATTAAATCCTACTTCTAAAGAGCAGCACCTAGAAGCTCGTACTAACATCTCAGATAGGACTGCACTAACTCACATCCTCCCCCAGATTACCACATCACTAAGCTTAAAGTCTGTGATTTCATTACCTGCATAACAACCTTAGTGAAGTCAGATGTAAATCAGTTTCCGCTCTTGAGTTTTCCTGTAGGACACTATTCTTGGCTCAGGAACTTTGGTCCTCTGCAACCACTACTGACAGCTCCAGCACTACAACCCACCCCAAGAAAATATTTTGTTGACCTGGTGCTTTGCTTCCAGCCCACTACTCTTGACAATTTACAGGGAGAGGAAAGATGATGGAAAATAATGAGTGTGTAGATTTTACCCTCCCCGAGCAGAAATTAGTGCTTCGCTGGCCACAATACACAGGGGATGTCCAAATGCACCCAAAGGTGGACATTCCATTTTATGCTTCACTCCCTGAAGTCCACTCAATATCACAGAGAAGTGCTGTGCTGTGGCACTCCCAGGCAAAGCAGGTGTCTGGGTATCTGCTCAGCCTTTGGGGCTCAGTTCTCAGAAACACAAAAAAACTTTGCAGTTTGTGGAGCCAGGACAAGAAAACAAACCAAGCAACCAACAAACCAAACCACAAGTGCTAGGGTGGGTTGCCAGTCACCTTTCAGTGGAGTGAGCTTGTTTTCAGGCTCTCCAGCACATGTGGACACTCAGGACTCAGAGAAAGGAATCAGAACAAATGCCATCCATCTGGAAATACCACGCAAGACACTTGCACAGGCATGGAAAATACATGTACTAGAGAAGCACTTCAGTTATGTGGGCACACATGAGCTCCTCCAGGGCTGGTGCTTCTTTTGGTCCTCACAGGCCTTTTAGCAGAGCTCCAATCTCACATTAATACCAAATCTAACAACTTTGTTGTTTTAAAAACAGCTTCTTGATGCCAAGCAATCAGAGCTGTCCAGTTCTCTGAGGGAACAGACGTCTCAATAATCAGTCAGCTCTGATCTGCCCCTTATTGACATGCAGAAAAAGAGGCCCTTGCTTTTAATCACAGGACTTCCTTTCATGCAAAGATAGTGGAAGCTTTCAAAAGATAAATAATTCATCGTCTCCCAAGCTCTGAGAATAAATTTGTTCCTTTTCTGTTTTACTTTCCTTCAAGATATGACATCTCAGGAAAGCAGGGGAAGGAGACTGGTCTTTGCTTCTAAGGATATAAACACACTCAGTGTTTCATTCCCCACTGCACCCAAACCAGAAGATCAATAGACAAGCGCTGAAAAGCTTTTCCCACCAGGCAGAGGCTCTGCCATCTGAATAGTCTCTCCAAAGATATCATCTCACAAGCAGCAAGAACAAAGAAACATCCAACACACGGCCAGGCGGCCAGGGAGCATACCCAGAATAATCTCACACGGGCACAAACTCCACAATAAGACATCAAATTAATTAAGCTTGATCCTATCAGTGACTGGTGACCTAGAGTTCTTTAAGTTTTATCTCAACTCCAAGGGACACAGGAAAGTTGCTTTTACTTACTGTGACTTTTTTTTTTCTTTGTAAACAAGGAAAACAAATCTGTAGACCAGGTTGGATTAAAAAAAAAAAAAAAAAAAAAAAAAAGTACAAAAGAGCCACCTCCTCCATCTGGCAAGCTGGGCTGTGTTTATATAGGTCTAAAACTGCAAAAATCCCAACCAGAGCAACCATCATTTTTCAGCACTGACTGATAACTTTAGCAGGCTAAGTGTTTGTGCTCAAAAGCTAGGGGAGACTTTTCTCCCCCAAGGGAGTCACTCAGTTCTCAGCACAACTGCATTTGGCAACAGATGCAAAACTCAGCTTGGAGATGACTCTCGTGGTTCCTGTTTGTAGCACAGCAGGAATCACCTTGTATGAGGTTTATTCATGAATCACAAAAAGTAGATGGAAAAACATAAAAGCTACCATCTGGCCAGCTAAAAGCCAAATCCATCTGAGGGAAGCATTTCACACAAGGAAGGAGGTGATCCCTGAGGATGGTGTGTGAGCAGCAACACCAGAACAAGCTCTCCCATCCATCCTGCAGGATTATTCCCTAATACACATTTACTAATCTTTGTCTGGTCACAGTTTACATTTATTGAAGAATGAAGCTTTCAAGACTCGCTCTCAAAAGCTCCCTCAGCACTCTGCAGACAGGTCCCTGCCAGCACCCACAGGATACCAAATGTAAGCACTGTTCTGCAGATGACAGGATGATATTTTCTAATGATCATTTCAAACAACACAGCCCTCTTTGGGAGACTGGAAGTGCATTAATATGAATGATTTGCTAACCAAGGAGGGAGCAGCTCCATTTGAAACTGCCTGGTACAAAGTGATGCTGGGGAGAGAGGAGAATAAAATCAGTATATAGTAGAACAGTATATGGTAAGGTTGGAAGGGACCTCAAAGCTCAACCAGTTCCAACCCCCTGCCATAGGCAGGGACACCTTCCACTAGCACAGGTCACTCAAGGTCTCATCCAACCTGGCCTTGAACACCTCCAGGCTGTGATCAGCCCAGCCTGTCTCACACTGGTAGCACACAACCATGCCTTTACCATTCCTGAAAAACTTCTTCCTCCATTTGCACCTCTGTATCACAAGATGCCTTCAGCTCCTAGAGGAGGAACATTCTTGTCCTCTCCCTGTCTGCTGAGGACTGCTTTGCACCCCTCAGATACACTGCTTTCTGTCAAAAGCAAGGCAGAAAGCTCTGCAGCATAACAGATTGCACTCTCTCAGCTTCAAAATCAATGATGCCATCACCCTCATATTTTGTTCAGGCTTTCTCCAATATGGAGCAGTTGTGCTTTTATCTTGCCCACTGGTGACTCTTTCTCCAGTTTGACACTGCTTCTTTAAAATGTGTCACAGTTTCTCCAAGCTGCTTTTGCCCCAGCCTCCGGCACAGGACTAGCAGAGCAAGCCAGTTACAGCTGCACTAGGCATCAGTTCCAGCTCTGTGTTTGCATTCTCAAGGCTCTTCCCATGCACAAATCCTTTGAAATTATTGTCTGAAGAAAAAATCTCTTCAATTCAAGCTTTCATTCTACTGAATCTCTTTTCGTGGCTTACTCTCAGAAGGCTGTTGGGGTGCAGAGGTCAGTGGCTGTGGAAGAAGATGTCCACTTTTGTCTGCTGCTGTGCACGGAGCAAGGCAGCCCACATCTCCCCCACACTCCTAAGCAACGCACAACCTTTGAAACGACAACCTAAAGCAAGTTTTAAGACAACAGGATTCACTGCTCAGGATTACTCAATCAAACACACACAAAAAAGGGATTTCTCCACAGAGCTGCAGCCAGGGCTAACAAGACTCCAGAATACATTTACACACCACAGGTTCTCTGGATGTGAATCTGGGCTGTTCCAAATCCAGCTGGAGCTGGCCTGTGCTGCCAACACACCCTGGGCAATCTTGTACTGATATCTTAATTTCTTCCAAGATAAATTCAGATCTGAAAAGTAATTGATTCCTTGTGCATTAGGATAAATAAATAATAAGAAGTATCAAGGACCTTCTGGACAGCCTGGAGGGGCTTGGAGCAGTTCTGAAAATACTTAGACCAAAAGAAGTCTAAATAATTTCTCACAACCTATTGGAGCCAGTTATTGTTTGCTTTCAATCTAACCAGCTGAACAATAACTAGTATGAGTTTGGAGTAATTTAAATGGAATCATAGTGAATTCGTTTTTCGTTATTCTCATTGTTGCTTTTTTTCTACTGTAAAGTGTCTGTTCTCGTGTTTCATTACTTGACAGCAGCTCGACTTGTTCTTATAGAGACTGTAGAGTTTGGATTTAGTTAGCTTGTAGGGCACACAAGCAGATCTAAAAATGAATGTCTCAGAACTTTTCCTCATGTTCATACCGGTCCTTCAACCTTAGTAAAAACTGTGGATGTATGACAAACTCACTCTTGTTTCTTCAGTGTATATTCTGCACAAGGACCTGTAATTAAGGAGGGAGGGAAGCAGCCTTACAACCTTACCTCTGAAACATGCCATTAGGGCACTAAAGGGAGAACAGAAAGAATCCATGCCCTCCAACAGAATACACAAAACAAAACAAAGGTTATTTGGTGGTTGGGGTTTTATTTCAGTTTCCTTCTAAGAGAAGAATCCTGCATTGTGGTTGCTGTGTGGATAGCAGCACCTGGTCACTGGATGTAACTGTGACCTCCAGGCTGGTTTCAAAGGTATGCCTCGGCTGGGTATAAAATTCAGACCTGATTTATGGGATGGAAATGCAGCTAGAAAATGATAGCTTGGGTTTGATGCTGTTCCCAGTAGGCAAAGAGTCACGGGCAGAAGATACTGTAACAACTTGTACAACCCACAGAAGGTTTGGAGGTATTTCACTAGAGCTTGTTTGACCCCAGAAAGGAGGGAAAAATCTGTAAACTGCATGGATTTATTGTTCTTTTCCACATATGGTCATCCCTGTATCTCTGCCCAAGCCTTCATATAATTAACACAGACAGGACGATACAGGCAGCCAGGTAGGGTGTTCCTAGCAGTGTCAAGCACGTGTAGAGCAGTGCCTGCCACAGATCACAGAGCAATATGCTGCTTAACAGCTAAAACATCAGAAGGTAACTTTTAAAAGCCCAACAAACACTCACACAAAGTAACTACATGCCTGGCTCTTCAGTAGAGCAATTTCAAGTGCTTCAGTGGGGAGCATGGCTGGAAATAAGCAGTGTTTTACCAGCCCATTTGGCTGGACTCTGCTTCATTCACAGTCATGGAAACAGCAAAGGTCTGTATGCTGATGTGCTGGTTTGCATGGGGACAAATTCCTACCTATCTTCTCCCACTCTGCAGTGCTGCCATAATCCGTTCTGCTTTGTCAGCAGCCCCGAGAATCCACATTTCTGCCAACATCAGACCTTCAGACCTATAGCTCTGATATAAGCAAGTCTATTATTCCTGTAGCTGAAGGTGAGGCTATCAAAGCAGGCCGCTAAGATTAAGTTTGTATCAGGGTTCAGGAAGAAGTAGTAGAATTACAGAATCATAGAAAGGTAAGGTTGGAAGGGACTGTCATGGTAGGCCTGAATAGGCCAAAGGTGGGTTTGTACATGTCCTGGCTTGCCCAGACATGCTCCCCTGCTCCCCCTCCCTCTGTGTTGGGGGTGGTGAAATGAGACAGAAGCCCCAGTTTCACCTAATGTGGGCAAAGTGGGCAAACTGCCATCCTGATTGGCTAATCGGTGCCCAAAGGCCCATCAGTCTCGGGCTGAAATGGATATAAAGGATGAGCAGGGAGCACATTGAGTGGGTTTGCTGTTGTACTCTTACTACCTCATCGACCCTGAGCTGGGTGGGACCCCAAGCAACATGATCAGGTTTTGATACCTCCACACATTCGGCCTGCACAGCCAGCGTGACACCGTGCCGGGACTGCACATCACAGACATCTGCCTGCACCTGAAGCACCCAGGAGCCTGAGGAAACTCCAAAGCCTCTAACAGCTTCCAACCCGGCAGCAGCCCACCACATGCTTTGGGTATTGTCCCATGATATTTTTGTGACTAAATACTTCAAACCTCTTGTAATCATTAATTGCCTTCTCTGCCAGTAAAATGCTTGCTTATGCTGGTTGCCTTTAAAGAGTTCCAGTTTGCCTGTTCCCTGTATGTACAAATTTCCAAACCCTGCGTTTTTGAACCTTGTATATAAGTTTTGTGGTGAGATTTAACGTTAAAAAACAGTTTTCACAGTTA
This sequence comes from Eubucco bourcierii, assembly GCA_013396675.1. Lineage (NCBI taxonomy): Eukaryota > Metazoa > Chordata > Aves > Piciformes > Ramphastidae > Eubucco > Eubucco bourcierii. The sequence continues at coordinate 15,173 of VWZE01005818.1, forward strand.
TTAACAATCTCTGCCTGGATATCAAAATTAATATAATTATTAATTTTTAAACAGTCCCTCCCTTACAGGGACCTCAAAGATCATCCAGTTCCAACCCCCTGCCATAGGCAGGGACACCTCCCACTAGCATAGGTCACTCAAGGCCTCATCCAACCTGGCCTTGAACACCTCCAGGGAGGGAGCAGCCACAACCTCCCTGGGCAACCTGTGCCAGTGTCTCACCACTCTCACTGTAAAGAACTTCCTCCTAACATCCACTTTCAATCTCCCCTCTGACACTTCAAACCTCTTGTCCTGGCACTGCAAACCCTTGTCAATAGTCCCTACACAGCCTTCCTGGAGCCCCCTTCAGATCCTGGAAGGCCACTCCAAGCTCTCCTGGAAGCCTTCTCTTCTGCAGGCTGCAGAGACCCAACTCTCTCAGTCTGTCCTCACAGCACAGCTGCTGCAGCCCTCTCAGCATCTTGGTGGCCTCTTCTGGATGTGCTCCAACACTTCCATGTCCTTCAATTATGAAGGATGGTCTTAGACCAAGTTTCACCAGGTATTTTAGAAGAAAACACTTAGTTCTCCGAAGTTTTAATGTTTCAACATGAAAATTATTTCAGTAGAAGCATTTTGAAAAGGCTAGAGTAGCAAAGGGAACTCAACAAAGAGAAGCAGTAAAAGAATTACACAAAAGAAAGCAGATGACTAAAAACTAATCTGTTCATACTAGCCTGGATGTTAGAAGGAAGTTCTTTGCAGTGAGGGTGGTGAGGCACTGGCACAGGTTGCCCAGGGAGGTTGTGGAGCACAGAATCACCCAATGTGATCGTTGATCAAAGAGCATGTTGGGTGATTCTGTGCTCCACAACCTCCCTGGAGGTGTTCAGGGTCAGGTTGGACGAGGCCTTGAATGACCTGTACTGATGGCAGGTGTCCCTGCCTATGGCAGGGAGTTGGAACTGGATAATCTTGAGGTCCCTTACATCCTTATCATTCTGTGATTCTATGATTCTAGTAGTTACACTAACACTTCCAGAGGATGGTTCCCAGACCCTTCCCCAATACATTCTGTGACATTCTGTGAACTTGTCTAAATTCCTTCTTTCTAATGCCTGGTGACAGATTCTGTACACTGAATAAAGCCTTTCAAAGCTAGCAGAGGGGAGTTTTTTGTTTTCCCTCTAGAGGAGCACCCACTGACCGTGATGGGGACTGTGTGTACTGCACAGCACAAACCCCATTCAAATGGACAACAGAGAAGCTGACTCCAACTGAGGCTGCAACTGCTGGCCCAAGACCTTTTCACTTACAAACTATGCATCACAATTGTAACAGCATGGACTTGGCCAAGACACCATTCTCTAAACAAGCTGTTAATGTATTTATTGAGATTTCATTCTGACTGATTATTAATTCATCTCCTACGTGACTGGATCGATATTCCAAGTGCAAACTTCAAGCCCCCTGTTAATTATGTAAGGAGATGAACGATCTCCCAGGCTGGCTTTGTCAAAACCAGCTGCAGCATCTGCCACATTTACTACAGAAGAATGGCCTGGCTGATGAAAATCATTTTCTAAGTAATATAAATAATACCTATGGCTGTAACCCCTTGAACTAGATAGGAAACTTCAATTCAAAATAAGGAAAAGGCCAAAGCAGGATGGCAGAGCTCTGGTCAGTTCCACGCACCAATGTCAGGAAAACCTATTAAAGAAGATTCTTCCTGAAAGTATTTAACCCACTTTGTATTTTCTTAGCTACATCTCCAGTTCCTCCAGGTCCTTTTCACAAGGTTCCTTACAGCTACTCAGACAATTTCAGATCCAGAGGTAACTGCTCAGTCAATAGACATTCACATACGTACCGAAATAAAGCAGTTGTTAGCTTTAAAAAAGAAATCAGAGGAACCACTGAGGCAGAGCAGGAATCACAAACATTTGCCTTGACTCTGTAGAAAAAAGGCAGGCACTACTCAGGAACCAAGGCCAGGCATTAGCACTGAAGCAGGTGAAGACAATCAGGCTGTTCTTCCTAAAAGAGGATTGGAAATCTTTTACTTTCCCTTTTTTGATGTAGTTATTATTAATTATTACTTGCAATTTATATTTCATTAGCCCCTACCAGATTTATCTGCTCTTTCACAGAACTGCTTAGATCAACTCAGCAATAAAGATTTTTTTTAACAATCACATGAAGAAACTTCAATTACCTTCTCAATTTCAGACAAATCCATCTTCTGACTTCTGATGTTCCACCCATTTAATCTTAGGACTTTAGCTTTACAGAGTAAGGCATTCTGAGATGCTGTATTCTACACTGCTTTAAAGATAGGACCAAAAGCAGCCACCATCCCCACCTTGCTACCGTGCACTTTCTTCAGAAAAAAGCAGTTCAAATCCTACTGTGTTGAATGCCTTCTGGGGCAGCAGCTCGGGAGGCTCATCCACACTAACTGCTCCAGGTGCTTCAAGGAGCTGAACCACTAACAGGTAATAAATGCCACTAGGAACAGGTACTGCGGAAGCCACATGGGTAAGAACTGACTCTCGCTGCAGCCCTGAACATTGAAGGTGGGTAAGCTGCAGCAGCAGCAGCACAAAAGAGCATCAGGGTTGCTCTTTGAGCACTAAGTGACATAATTTCTTTTTAAAAAAAAACTTAAATCATAAAACTAAAGCTGCCTTTACCAAACCATTTGCCTTTATGGTCTGCCTCATTTTGTTGCATCTCCTGGACAGCCCTGACAATGGCTGTGCTTAATGACAGTGCTGCTAAAACCTACCACATAGTTCTGGAAAGCTCCAACTGCCTTTCCACACTGTCCTCTTTAATTAGCCCTGCTGTTACTCTTCAGCAGTCAGGGGGATCAACAGAAAAAGCAAGGCCAATGGTTCTGTTGAGCCAATGGAAAATGTCTCACATAACACAAAGCACTCCAAGGCCTTCCAGCAGGAATTTTATTTACCTCACATCTGTAGGCTCCCTTAATTAATCTTTGCTGGTTCATATATAGTGCAGCAAATTTGGGCTGCAGCAACAACAGGTTTCTGACACAAATATCCACTGATCAGTTTAATCCTTTAGACCAGTTCCCAATGGCCTGTGAGATACAGCAAGTTAGAACACAGCAGACTTGAAGTATCTTGCTGATCCATTGAGAAAAACAAAAGAAACCAATCTGGTGTTTTTCAGGAAACAAAGCAAGATTAATCCAAGGAAAAAAACCAAAGAAATAATTGCACCCCAAACCTCTGGTCTGAAACTTACAGCACTGTAGGTATTAGGCACTATTCTAATCTAGCATGACATGCACAAAGACTGAGCATTGCCCTTGTGAAGGTGGTAATTTAAGAAGATTCCTTATTCCAATAAAGCAAAGTACAGCCCTTAAAAATGCTTCATGCCCCCTGACTTCTCCCATGCTTTGTGCTGCTCTGGAAGATGTCAAAAAGCTTTGTCTGTTGTGCTAATCCTTAATTAAGAGAATCTACCTGCAGTTGTTTAACTACTGCCCAAGCACATTTCCAGCAGGAGTCTTCTGCACGTGTCCTGCCCACCGAGATCAGCTTAGACACATCCCTCAGAAGCAGGGCAGCACCAGTGTAGACTTGAACCTGGATGTTTTCTTGTTAAAACCCTGTAATTAAGACTTCTTCTAGCTACCATCAGTAACCCTCACAGAGACACAAGATAGCTGCATTTGCCCTGCAAGTGTTGGCTGATAGCTCACTTTGTCCTCCAGTTTTAAGCCCACACCAAGCTCCAGGACTCTCCTCAGAGCAGTATCAGCTGCTCTGCTCACTTTGTAAAACAAAGGCATTTCCCCACACACACACAAACACAGGCAGCAAGCTCAGAGGAAGGTGCTGCTACAAATACACTGCTTCCAGGTGGAAATTCACTTTTTTCCTGGCCAGCAATCAGAATCTGTTCACTCCACTACAATCAGGATCGGTGGTTCTACCAACTGATGTGGTTGTGGGATTTAAGGAGGCACGCATTATAAAATCTGTAGTTATTTTATTTCCCAAAAGCCCCGCCCACAACTCTACACAAATTAGTTAGATTGGGCTCAAATTCATTGGGGAAGATCTTCACAAGGATGCTTACAGGGAATTCAGTAACTCAGGAAAATCAAGAAATTGGAAAAGGTTTGCCCCAAACCAGCTTTGCCTCACTTACAACTAAAGGCAGCCTGGAGCCCTAGGGGAGGTCTGTGCTACTCAGAGCAGTGCAGTAGGAATTTGGAGCTGGTCCCTTGGGTCCTTTGCAGTAGTGTCTGGTACTGGAAATTGTAATCCAGCAGTGAATCACCACGGCACAGGATCCAATGGGAGTGAACCTGCCAGAGCCCAAAGTGCCTGCAGACACTGCTGGCATGGGCACAGAGTGTGGGGCAGCACAGGGCCAAGCCAGGCTGCTCGGCAGTGTGCCCACCAATGGTGGCAGATTGCGGTAGAGGCAGCCCCCTGCAGCAGGCAGGCAGGACGTGGTGGTCCCAAAGCAGGGATTGGGAGCTTTGTCTTCACCCTGCTGCCAGGTGCCCCTCCAGGACCGACTCTAGGTCACCCTCAAGGTCCAAGTCAAAATCCCAGTCAAGGTCCCCCTAGACACTGTGTCCAGCTGCCATATCTATATGCTGGGGCCATTTGCTCTCCCCCGTTCAAGCTCGCAGGCCTGGGGTAAGGAAATTGGCTCCTACTTCTTTCCACATTCCAAACCCCTGGAGCCAGAGATGGGGGGAGCAAAACAGTTCCCTGCCCCATTCAAACCTGAGGTGGGGCAGGGACTTGGGTGTGCCCTGCCACACCAACATATGAGATTTCTCCAGAAAGTTCTCTCATAACATCTTTGTCAGTGACATGGACAGAGGAATCAGTGCACCCTCAGCAAGTTTGCAGATGACACCAA
>VWZE01005818.1:20744-53504 GCA_013396675.1 Eubucco bourcierii
TGGAACTGGATGATCCTTGAGGTCCCTTCCAACCTTACCATTCTATGATTCTATGATAATCCAGTAGAAAAACCCCATGCTGTGTCTTGAGAAGAAAGGAGAAACAACATGGAAAATAAATAAAGACAATACCCAAATTTTATGTTTAAAGACCAGGCAATGACTGCAACCAATGCACAGTATGTTTTACCAAAGGGCAATGTGGAATTTGGAAAAACTAAACTGTGATCATCACTGTTCTGTCTGTGCCTCCTCTGAAATACTGCTGAAGAGGCAGAGCTTCATTGCCAACTCCTAATGAGGGCAGGAGCTGGATACAACCTGCAGAAGTCTTATGTTCATAGGCCCACACATCTACACTTTATCACCACTAAAATTTGCACCTGTTGCCAGTCCAGCACACACCACTCATGTTCAGAGGACTGCCTGGTGGAGAATGTAGCAGCTACAAAGCAAGGGAGGCTCTCCAAACTGTGCCTTGGTGCACAACTTTGATTTTGTTCTGACCAGGAGAAAGGCAGTTTCAAGTGTACCAGTGGTGCATCCAAGTGACAAGCACAAAGCAAATTCAGACAAAACAAAAACTAAATCAGTAAAATGAGTAACAGTCAGTGAAGCCTGGATAAACAAGGAAAAAATAATCCTGCCTAAAATCTTGGATTCTGTCAAAAATGGGCAGGACTGTCAGTTGCTACTGAAATCAGGTTAGAGAACAAAGCAATCCAGAAATTAACAGAGTCACAGTGTGTCAGGTGCTCGAAGGGACCTCCAAAGCTCATCCAGTCCAAGCCACCTGCCAGAGCAGGATCACCCAGAGCAGATCACACAGGAACACATCCAGGCAGGGTTTGAATATCTCCAGAGAGGGAGACACCACAAGCCCCCTGGGCAGCCTGTTCCAGGATTCTGTCACCCTCACAGGGAAAAAATCCTCCTCATGTTAACATGGAACTTCCTATACCTCAGCTTCTACCATTGCCCTTTGTCCTGTCACTGGGCATCACCCATCAGAGCCTGGCTCCATCCTCCTGGCACTCACCCTTCACATATTGATACCCATTGCTGTGGTCCTCTTCTCCAAGCTCCAAGCCCCAGCTCTCTCAGGCTCTCCTTGTAACAGAGCTGTTCCATTCCCTTCAGCGTCTTTGTGGTTTTGTGCTAGACTTTCTCAAGCAGTTAACCAAAGTCATTAGAATTAACCAAAGTCATCAGAATAAAATTCTGTGAATCCATGGATTTCCTGTTGTTGTCACTCACAGGGAAAGTGATTGGCATTGGAATGTGCTGCCCAGGGAGGTGGTGGAGTCTGTTAAAGAGCGGTTTGAATCTGGGTTGTAAGTGAATTGCAATGAGGCTGATGTAAAAGTATTGAATATTTTTGTTCAATAAAGAAAATTCCCCCAAACATATTCACAGTTAACACACAGATTCTATTACATGGTGGGTAAAACTCTCTCTGCAGAATGTATGCTTATTTAATCAACTTAATTTAAATGATTTTAGGAAACGTTTAGAAAATTTAAACAACTGGAGAGTCCTGTAGCACAAATTGCCACCTAAAGATTAAACATAAACTTTCGCGAACTTCAGAAAGAGAGTTAATTTACTCACTGGTTGGAGTCTCAGTATTTATAATCCAAAAGTATGGGTTGAAACTTAAATGCAGAACAACACAGTCCCTGCCGCGTGGTGGCCTTCCCCGTGGCAGTGATGCGATGTGGTTTCGCTGCTTGCGTAGCTCCAATGGAGCAGGTTGTCTAAGGAGATCATGGACGAGAGGCAAAACTTTCGTGGCTCTCAGGAGGTTATGGGAGCAGTCAGCCCCTAGGTGAAGCACGACGCCGATTTCTGGGCTGGAACAGTCCGATTGGCTGCAGTGCGCAGCAAAGGGATCAGCTCTCAGGCTAGAGTGGCAGGCCGGCAAGTCCCGGTGTCGTAAAGTCGCTGCTAGGCTCTCTCATAGGCTCAGCCAGCATCAAACGGACTGGGGCTGGGTTGAGCTCTGGCAGGCAGCTGTACTCCAGCACAGGGCAAGCCTCGCAGTCCCTTAGCCTGGTGCGACAGACAGGCAGGGCCAGGGAAAGCAACGCAGACAGGTAGCAGACAAAATAAGGGCGGTAGCAGCAAACAAATGAGTTGGTTGGGGTTTGTAAGCATTGTGACCGAGTGTCGTTGACCAATAGCAACAGATAAAAAACATCTCTGGAACCAATCCCAAGTCACCTCACTAAAAGAGGGAGATGCACAAGTCCAGCATCGTGACCTCTGTTTACTAGAGACAAAGTAGAGTGTATGACAACCCCAAGTATGGTGCCTCTATGGCAGACTGAGAGGTGCCAAGGTTTTTGTCTGCTTTCCTGCTTCTTCCGTCTGGGAAGGAGGGGAGAAGGGGGAGGTGGGGCAGGGCAAGATGTGTATTACAGTCTCACAGTATCACCAAGGTTGGAAGAGACCTCAAAGCTCATCAAGTCCAACCCATCACCACAGCCCTCAAGACCAGACCATGGCACCAAGTGCCATGTCCAAACCCACCTTGAACACCACCAGGGATGGTGACTCCACCACCTCCCTGGGCAGCCCATTCCAGCAGTCAATGACTCTCTCAGGCAACAACTTTCTCCTCACCTCCAGCCTAAACTTCCCCTGGCACAGCTTGAGACTGTGTCCTCTTGTTCTGCTGCTGCTTGCCTGAGAGAAGAAAGCAACCTCCCCCTGGCTACAACCACCCTTCAGGTAGCTGGAGACAGCAAGAAGGTCTCCCCTGAGCCTCCTCTTCTCCAGGCTAACCAATCCCAGCTCCCTCAGCCTCTCTTCATAGGCCTTGTGCTTGAGGCCTCTCCCCAGCCTCGTTGCCCTTCACTGGACACACTCAAGCACCTCAATGTCCTTCTTCAATTGAGGGGCCCAGAACTGGACACAGGACTCAAGGTGTGGCCTAAGCAGTGCAGAGTCCAGGGGGAGAATGAGCTCCCTGCTCCTGCTGGCCACACTCTTGCTGATGCAGGCCAGGATGCCATTGGCCTTCTTGGCCACCTGGGCACACTGCTGGCTCATGTTCAGGTGGGTGTCAATCAGCACCCCCAGATCCCTTTCTGTTTGGCTGCTCTCCAGCCACTCCCACCCCAGCCTGTAGCTCTGCATGGGGTTGTTGTGGCCAAAGTGCAGCACCTGGCACTTGGATTTGTTGAGCTCCATCCCCTTGGACTCTGCCCATCTGTGCAGGCGGTCGAGGTCCCGCTGCAGAGCCCTTCTGCCCTCCAACCCAGCAACATCAGCCCCCAGCTTGGTGTCAGCTGCAAATTTGCTGGTGCCTGACTCGATGCCCTCGTCCAGATCATCACTGAAGATGTTCCAGAGGATGGGGCCCAGCACTGATCCCTGGGGGACACTGCTAGTGCCAGGCCTCCAGTTGCATGTGGCACCATTCACCACCACTCTCTGGGCTCGGCCCTCCAGTCAGTTCCTAACCCAGCACAGAGTGTTGGCATCCAATTCAGGTGTATTCAGGTAGATATTTAGGATATGTGTTCCAGGTATAATTTGGGCCTTCCACCACAAGTCTCAGTCCCTGGAGGTGTCCAAGAACAGCCTGGATGGGGCACTTAGTGCCATGGTCTGGTTGGTTGGCTAAGGCTGGGTGATAGGTCGGGCTGAATGAGCTTGGAGGTCTCTTCCAACCTGAGTGATTCTATGATTCTATTGTCCAAGCAGAGCCAACAAATACTCTAAATTCAAGAGATTAACAACTTGTTGGGTCGGGAGCTTGTTGTTGTTTTTGTTTTGTGGGTTTTTTCCTCTAGTCTTTTTCCAGCTTATGGAGCCATGTGTTCATTCTGCCTGATACTGCGTAGATTAAATGCGGCCAGGGATGGAACACAATGGAAGGCATTGGCAGGGGAAAACCAGGAAAGCCAAGTTCCTGCCCTTTCAGAACAGCACTGTTTGCAAAGACTCCCGTAAGGAACCATGCAGTTTATAGAGTCCTTCAAGAAACAAAACAGTAGCTCTGCCTTGCTGGGCTTCAGAGGCCTGAGTTCAGGAAGGTTTGAAGATGAACTGAGGGCATTTCCCTTTCTCTCCAGTGATAGATATACACACATTCCACTTTTCCATTCTGTTCTGCTGCTTCTAATTTAATAGAGAAAATTAAGTGGGAATTTCAGCCAGGGTCCTGCTGTTCTATTCAAATCTATTTCCATCAGATTATCATTTCCTGCAGTGACAGTAATACTAATAATTTTTTAGAGGGACTGCTGTTCTTAAATATTTCAAAACTATTGGTTTGTCTGTGTCAATGAGAAGGAAACATATTGACTGGGATCTCCAGCTAACGCTGCCTTATATGAGTCTGTCAGGCAAAGAATGGCTCTCCATAGATTCCGGTACAATGCAGAGACTGAAATGGAAACACTCCTATTGCTAAGAGGCTCAAAGGGAACTGCCACTGCAATATCCCAGGTTGAACAGTAGGATTTTTATCTTCTTCACCATAGAAGCAGAGCAAAGAGCTCAGAAAGCTCAGAAAGCTTCAAGTAGAAGGCTGAAGTGCCCAAACCCGCCAGCTAAGCACAACAACCCCACTGAAGATCAGAGGGCATTTCAGCAGGTGACAGCACAGCCTTCCCAAGCTGCTCTGCCCACCACTTGGGCCCTCACCTCAGTGCAGAACTGTAGTGCTGCAGGGGATCTCCAAGTCACACAGCACTGTGGCTGCAGTGCCTGTGAAGCCTGCAAGTATATTTTCAGCTCTCCAGTGCAGAAGCTACAAGGGCCACAGCTGCAAGAGAAAAAGGTCAGCAAAATACACATGGAATCATAGACATGGTTGGGTTGGGAAAGACCTTCAAGATCGCTCAGTTGGGCCATGGTTAACTAGCACTGGCCTTGGCAGAGTTAAATGACATCCCTCAGTACCTCTGCCTTTTGAAACACCTCTGGGAATGGGAGGATTCAGCCACCACCCTGGGGAGCCTGTCCTGGGCTCTGAGAACCATGACCTAAGCATTCCTAGCTGTATGGTAGGAGGAGCAAGGAAATAAATCAGCCACAGATGATAACTTACTTAATTTAATCACTTACTATGATTTATTCAGACTAAGTTCTATGAGTTTTAGCCCTGTTTGCACAAGCTCAGGAAGCACTTTGGGAGCTGCCCATCACAGAATAGTTGCAAGCCATTGGGGCAGTGAGTGTTTCAAGAACCAGCAGGGACAGGCTAGATAAAGTGCTGCCCTATGCCCAAGAACAGCCTCACTGCTTACAAAAAGTTCTTTTTATTTGGGTTATGTGACCACAGAGACCTCATCAGCTCAGGTTTCTGCCTTTATTCACAAGATACAACACTGCTGAGCTGCCCTGGCCATGGACAGGGAAAAACTGCTCACCTCAGATGGTTTAAATCAAATCAAATAATTGATTTATTAATGATATGTAATTAGCCAGCAACATGCAAACATGCAGGCTTCAGTCAGTGCTTCCTCTGGGAGAAACACCTCCAGCTTCTCTGCACCAAACACTTTTCCCTATGTCTAAAACAGTCAGATTCACAAAGCAGCATTTTGGGGCTCTGGCACTGAGACTCTTCCCAGACGTTTACCTTCCCGAAGTGTGCAGACAAACCTGAGTAAGCCACTGGAAGCTGAGAACAAAGAGAGCGTCCTGAGATCATAAAGGTCTGGGCAGGAAGCAACAGGTACAAACTGGGACACTACAGAGTACACCTGAAATTCAGGAAAAACTTCTTCACTTGAGAGTGGCAGAGCACTAGAGCAGGCTGCCCAGAGAGGCTGTGGAGTCTCCTCTTCTGCAGACTTTCAAACCCCACCTGGATATGTTCCTGCACAACCTGGTCTAGGGGCATCTGCATTAACAGGGGGGCTGGCCTAGATGATCTCCAGAGGTCCCTTCCAGTCCCCACGGTTCTGTGAAGTATATTGTCATAAGACCACTGCAGCAAGATTTCCACCTACCCAGGCAGCCTCCACACTGGCCATGGTGCAGAGCAGCATCCCCCAAGCACCATTCACAGAAATGCAGCAGGGAGCTAAAGCTTGGAGCATTGTTGTCAGGCACTTCCTAGAGACAGCCGAGTAGCAGTTCTCAAGGCAGACAGGAAACAGCTTTGGAAAGCATTGCAGCTTCTTAAAGAACTACCACCCAGTGGCTCTTTGTGCACATTTCCCCTTGCTGCTGCTCCCACTCAAAGCAGCACTTGCCAAGCCACTGCAAATACAGCTGTGCCCTGCACATTCTGGTGGCTACACAAAACCCTACAACCTAATAAGCTGGGGGTTTGCAGTGAGCCAATGGACTCAACAAACAAAACTCTGTTCATAGCTCTCCAGGAGCAATGGTTTTGATTACAAAATGAAGTAATTTGGTCACTTTCTATTCACCTTGTTCCTTTTCCTGTGCTATCTTCAAAACACGTTTCTAAAACACGTTTACCGCTTCTCTTTCCTGTGCCAAAAACCCACACGAAGCAAAAGAATAATAATTACAATATATACTTGTCTGAATTTTTAATTAATAGCATGCTCTGCTTGTCCCCTTTGTTTCAATGAGAAACACTTGGAGCATATTCATGCAAAGGTTCGGCAGATTTTGTCAGAGACACCACACACCTCTGCCGTCCCCTGCAGACAGCCTCCTGCCCCTCACACACAATCCTCATCTCTGCTTCATGTGCCACCAACCAGCTTGTTTGCTGTTGAGCAGGCTGACATGGAGAGAGGACTGATGCCCTGTTTAAGTGCAGAAAGTCAGAAACCCTCGAGAACTAAGGAGTTTCCTTCCAGAACATCTCTCCACCACCTGAGCTCAAAGTGTAGCACAGCAGAAGGCAGGCAGCAACCAAAGGGGGCTGAGGGTTTAAAGCAGCATCAGGTTCTACAAAGGGCAGGCCACTCAAGTAATGAGCTGGGCTCTGGTTAAGGTTCTCAGAGAATATCTGCTCAGCTGCTGGACACTTTCTGAAAAAGATTAAAATAAACCTTCCTCCTCTGCTACAGGCTCTGGTTACCAGTTTCTGATTTATTATCCATTTATTTGGAGCAGAGGAATTGCCTCTAGGCCTCTTATTCTCATCCTGGCTGCCTGCCCTCTCTGGGTGTGTGGATGGCTGAAGTGGTTCCACGTTCTTTCAAGATGAGGCAATCCTTTTAGCCCTGATGGGTTTAAGTGACAGGAGGGAAGCACTGTTGCAGGACAGAACAGTTTCTTTTCTGCCTTTATTGCTTTCTAGGACTGTAAATCTACCAATATCTAACCTAGTTTCCCCAATTTCTAGTTCACAAATCCCACCTTTCAGATTACACTGATGTCAAAAAGAACCAGACACTACTCCAGACAAACAATGCTGCTTATTACCTACACAAACAAAGATTTGGGTTTCCATGAGGTTTCACTTCACATGGGCAGGACTGTATCCCCCAATGTAACCTGCACTCTTCCTGTTTTCCTCAGTCCAAAAATTTAGTTCTAAGTGAAGTGAGTGACAGCAAAATATTTCACTTTAGGGTTTTTGGAAGTGGAACAGAAATGCAATAAAACAGACGACATGTCTAAAAGCCTGTAGCGCTAAAACACCAGTGTAGCTCTCAGTGCAGGCCCTGGCCTAAGAGGAGGGAAGCAGGTCTCTGACAGCTGTCAGTGGCAGCAGAAAGAATGAGCAAGGTTCCCCACTCAGGCAGGGAGAAGAGCTTCTCCTGTGGGATTGTTATCCACCTTTGGAGAGGTCTCTCCATTAAAACCTCATTTCAGGTTGGGCTCCTTGCCTCACAGGACAAGAGCAGAACTTTATTTGATTTTCCTGAAATGAGGCTCCTCATCAGAGGAGAAATGGGAAATGAGCTGCTGTTCTGCAGAGAAGGGAACTGTAGTAACCCAGCAATCCAACCCAGCAATCTACCGGGTGCCCTCTCCCCTCAGCCCAAAGGCAGAAGGGAAGCAGAGAAGCTGGCACCTCAGGCAGCGATGGGTAGTGGTGGAGTTCAGAGCTCCCACTGGAGCTGCAGAAGACAGCAATGGAGCTGAGGATGTTCTTGTGAGCATCTTCTCTTCCGTTGCCTGAGGTGGCTGAAAGGAAAGCCTTAGCATCTGGTTACCCTTAGCATCAGGAGGAGAAGTTGTCAGATGCATCTGGGATTTCGTTATCAACTGGTAATAAACAACAAGCGAAACCCATCAGGAAGGTGGGAAGTGGCATGCCAAGGGGCACCACACAGCCTCTCCTGCGTGGAATAACACAGGCATGGTGCTGTGACCAAACTGATGATCTGCAATCACAGCCCAGGACTGGACTCCCACCTGCCTGAAAAGTGCCACGTCAGCATGCCCACAGCGTGGGGGGCACTGCACAGCTGACCCAGAGCTGGCTCTGAGAGCTGCAGAGAGGGAGGAGGTGCTGCCTACTGCTGCCAGCAGCTCTGCTTTATTGCTGTTAGCTCCGTCTGGCCTTCCCTCCACAAGAGCACTTTGTTTGCTTTCCCACAGCATCAGTACTCACGAGGAAAGAATATTTGCTTAGAGTTTTAGGGAATTAACAACCTGAGCAAGGTCTCTCTGCAAATGCCAACCAGTACACATTGAGAGGAGCCCTAAAGGTGTCTGAACCTTGCTACTTCCAACACCATCTGTTGGAAATTCTGCTGCCATGACAGCCTGCTTACTGTCCCAGCAACCTGAATTCATACTGAGAATAATCCTTCTCCATATACACAAATGTGTGTGTTTTGTATTTTCTCATGTCCATCACAACGGGATTGTTTTTTAGGTACTGGCTGCCAATAGCTGCTGGTCCATATCTCACCTGAGGAAGTGCTGTACTCATTTGTAAAATCATTCTGCCTTGCATACTGGACTGATATCCTGAGAAGAGCTGCAATTTGCTGAAGCACTGAGCTAAGTCCTGTAACAAAGTACACTTCTCAAAACCTTATGTCACGTCCTAGGGATAAGCATTGCCATGTGGCTAAAGATGCCATTTCTCTGGGGGTGATCAATAAGATCACTGCAGCAGTAATAGCCTTTGTGCTGATGGGATGAGAAAGTTTATTTCAAAGGTAAGTTGTAAATAGAAAACCCATTATTAAGCAGAGAAACCAAATTTTGTCTCGTTGGACTGATATAAGCCTGGAGTCATCAACATACAGCGCGAGCCTGATGAATGAACGATGCCACGAGTGGCAGGAGGCAATAAATATTGCTAATACAGTGTCACAGAAACTGGATTGCTTCACTTCCCTCTTGCTCCTGACTCTCAGAGTGCCAGCAAATCTCTAGATCGCTTCTGTCTAAGTTATGAAGGCAGCCAAGGAACCAATAAAAACCTGCACACAGCACTACTGATATTTCATGAGGTGTGGAAGGGATAACATCCAGAGCTCAAACCCTGAATCATGAAAGCGTCTGGGAAAATCAGCTCAGGTTGGGTGTGCTCAGCTGAGAGGCACAACTGGAGAATGAAATGCAGGCAGGCAACTCTGCAGAAAAACAGACTGCAAAAGTTAGTTTTGGTCAGCAGGGAGGAGCAAGGTGTGTCCTACCAGGGCTGTAACCACACCACGTTTCACTGTCCTGTGTATCCCTCAGCCTGACACAACTGCAGCAACAGCAAGCTCCGGGCAGCCCTGCTCTTTAGGCAGTGCCCAGCACAACCACCAGAGCAGCTTCCTTCTGGTAACCAACAGTAGAGCACTTTCCATGCTAGAACCACGTATTAAGAACTTGGCCTGAAACCATTTCCACAGCAGTTAGCTATCAATTCGGACACAAACTGACTTCTTGAAGAGCAGGCTGCAAAGCTGCACAAAGAGGTTATTACAAGAGAATGCTTTGTGGTTCTAGCACCTGCAAACAGGAGTTCTTACCAAAAAGAGAAAGGAGCTGCAGCATAGGGGCAAGAAGGAAGCAGTCAGGCAGCTTGCAGCAGCATCTCCAGGAAAAGGAGAGAGCACCCAGGCCCAGCAGGCAATCTGCTGAAGCACAGCACCATCGGTTGCAGTGAACGTCTGGGGCACACCATTAAACATCTGTCCAACAGATACCCTGCAGCCCAACCAAAGTCCACAGGAGAGGTTCTGTAACTTCAGTACAGCCTGCCCCAAATTCTCACTGGGTTTAGATGAATGGGTTGGTTTGGTTTCTTTTTCTTCAATGTAACTTTGGTATAGACTTGGAGTAGAAGGAAAAGAGTCATGTTTAAGGCTCGAGTCAAATCACAAGAAACTGGTTGTTCAGGGAGGAAGACATCTACCAAAGAAGATCCTCCCGCATAGCTCTTGTAAACCACATCCTGATCCCATTTCAAAGCTTCTAGACTCTTCTGGAGGTTGAGTGAATAAACAATTCCAGCTGCCAAAGCCTTCCATAGATCACAGCCCTCCCTCACTCGTGTAGTCCATCAGTTCAAACAGACATGAGACATACAAAAGGCACAAGGATAAACCATCACTCCAAGAAATAAATCTGAATCCCTCTCCCTATTCAAGCAGAGGGTAGGCAGGTCAGGTATAAGAAGTCACATAAATTAGAGCTGGGAGGGCGGGGAAGGGAACAGAATGACTACATTCCTGGCCTCTAAAGCAAAAGGCAGCACTGTGATTATATAATTAAACTGTCTCACCTTGTGCAGTCAAGCTAAATTTCAACAGGAGCAATTAATCTTCATGTGGTCTTTTATATCCTGCCCTATCTGTACTTTCAGACAAAGTAAAACATTTCCTTACATTGCCTCTTCCTTTCTGAAAGGTATAAATATATGAGCAAAGACTGGCTTCTCATTTAAATTAAATCAATGCCATTTGCAAGGTTGCTATTCAAACATGAAGGTTTGTCCTTGTGAGAGTTTTCCCACACATTTGTAGAACTTAAGGTGGGATGAGAAATATTTTGCTTTTTCTGAAAAAGCAATGAAAATTTCAAAGATTTCCTATACCAGGTCAGGTTAAGTCTCAAACTCAGGAAGCTTTTTTCATAAGCAAATAAAAGTAGGCATGAAGCAGGAGACCAGCAACAGCCCAGAGCTTAAGGTCTTACTGTCGTGTGGGATAGCAGACCTAAGTCCCCTTGATGAACTGTGCAGACTGCGAACTCCAGCCTTGGTCTGAGCCAAGGTGATATTTTCTTTATCCTTCCTGTGTTATTCCCAGCCTAAGGAAGTCACCTCAGTCTAAAGGTTTTCTAGAATTAAAGCCTCTTTGAGAGGTCTGCTCCACCAAGTTCCTGCCTACTCTGGTTAAGCTACAGGAACTTCTGCTTTGTAAACAGAACATGCTGGAAAACAGAGAGACCACAAAGCCCAAGGGCTTATTCCTCTGCCATTCCCACAGCACCAGCAAGTCCTGCATTGCGCTCAAATGCTCTCATGTGGCAGGCAGACTGACACAAAATAGCCTGAGGCAATTATGGGTTCAAAAATCAGGGACTAAAGGATGGTATTTCATGGGAGAGGACTGTACTAAACCTCTGCTGCAATGCCAAGGCAAACTTCGTGCAAGAGTAGGTTTGAGCATCAATATTTGGACCTAAGTCTGGACTACAAACACTTTGACCCAGGTCAACCTCATGATATTCAACAAGGCCAAGTGTAAGGTCCTGCACAATGTACAATGCCAAGCACAGCTCCAGGCTGGGTGGGGAATGGTTGAGAGCAGCCCTGAGGAACAGGCCCTGGGGGTCTGGGGTGATGAAAAGCTCAAGATGAGGCTGCAGTGTGAGTGCAGCCCAGACAGCAACTGTGTGCTGGGCTGCAGCAAGAGCAGTGTGGGCAGCAGGGCAAGGGAGGGGATTGTGCCCCTTTGCTCTGCTCTCCTCAGGCCACACCTGCAGTCCTGTGTGTAGTTCTGGAGCCCCCAGCACAGGAAGGACATAGAAGTGTTGGAGTGGGTCCAGAGGAGGCCACGAAGATGCTGAGAGGGCTGCAGCAGCTCTGCTGTGAGGACTGGCTGAGAGAGTTGGGGTTCTGCAGCCTGGAGAAGAGAAGGCTTCCAGGAGATACTGCAGTGGACTTCCAGGATCTGAAGGGGGGTCCAAGGGGGGCTGGGGACGGACTAGGTCTTGTAATGACAGGAGAAAGAGGAGTGGGTTTGAAGTAGCAGAGGGGAGATTGAAAGTGGATGTTAGGAGGAAGTTGTTTGCAGTGAGGGTGGTGAGACACTGGAACAGGTTGTCCAGAGGTGTTCAGGACCAGGCTGGATGAGGCCTTGAGTAGTGACTTGTTCTAGTGGGAGATGTCCTTGCCTATGGCACAAGGGGGTTGGGACTGGCTGAGCTTTGTAGTCCCTTCCAACCTAAACCATTCTATGACCACAGATTTGCATCACACAACCCACTTACAGCAAGTCTGAGAACGTCTTTCAGACCATGGGTGGTACCAACAGAAATAATGAAGGATAACAACCAGCAGGAAAGGTTTGCATGGTCCCAGCAGCAGTGTGATGGAACACAGGCAAGACCACTGCAAGCTACCATCATCTCACCTATCTAACCTGGCACTGAGGCTGCCTGCTTACTTTCCTTGGGTGAAGATACAATTCAGATTTGAATGAGATGAGGCCAACTAAGAGCAGCAGAAGAAAATGGCAGGGGGAGGGAGGAATGAAGGAAAGTTAAAGAACAGCCTTCAATCTTCTCCTCTCTGCACAGCCTTGAAATGTTGCTTCCATAACTCTCATCAGTCATAGGGTTCTTGGACTGCATCTTTTAAGAAGCAGCTTGCAGGCAAAAACATGCTTCCAGTTCAATCTTTTAGCTGTTTTGTTCTTTGGGTTTTTTTTACTGAATACTCCAGGTGGCTGTTTAGGAACAGAGAAAAGGTGAGAAGGAGATAGATAAGCAAAGCACAACAGAGGATCCCAGGGAAGAAGGGGGAAATAGTAGTTTTCCATTTGAGGAGGTTGTTAATTGTTCAGTATAGCATATCCTGGAAATTTCAGTGCAGTCCTTTACACACACCTATGCTGAATACCCAACACTAAAAAAAAATACAATTTTCTTTTTGCCTTTCCCCCTGTCCTCTCCCTCATGAACAGTGTCCTAGGTAAGTATTTCTTTTGCTTTTTCCCTTGAGTTTTTCATCCGCCTTGTCACTGTGTCCCTGCCCCCTACACATACTTCTCTTTAAATTCTATTTTACTCACTTTTTTCTTTTTCTTTTTTTTCCCCATTAATGAAGGAGCCAAGAGCAAGCCTTCTCTCATTCAAAGTGCAATGCTGCCCTCCAGAGCTGCCAGGAGGAAAACCACTTGAAGAAGCACGAAAAGCCATCTTAGAGAGAACTGCAGCCGTTCAGATGAGATTGCCAAGTGCAGTCTCCTATGTCTCCTCCAACTGAAGGCCAGTCTGCACAGCCAGCCTGGCTTGCTAGAAAGCATTTTGTCGGCTCGTTCACATACACTACCTGTGCACCAATTGCAAAGCAACCATAGGACTTTTCTCCTCTGTAAGGTTGTGAGAAAAACCCAACTAATAAATTAAGTCATTGTTTCTGAAGTCACTCAAAATACAGAATGATCTTATAACTTTTCAAGTCCTGATTGAAAGGCTCATTCAGAAAACATTTACTGATAAGCCAAGCTCCAGAGGAATCCATATTTGGGTCTGGCAGGAAGTTAACTATAAAAAATNGTTCTTTAATCTTAGCCCTGGGAATAGATATTTCTACTGACGCTCCTTAAAATTACAATGCTAGTGCTCTACCATAGCATCTCAGTCATCTGTTTTCTACAAGGGATCAAATGTTACCTGTAAGAGGAGAATGAAATTACTCCGATGATTTATCATGGGAAAAACAAAAATCATAACTGGAAGAATATTGTTCAAGTTCTGCTTGGAAGAACTGCCTTGTTTACCACCTGCAAACCTGTAATGTACAACTTGTGAAGAGCTTTCATTTTCTGTAATGCCAGGTTCCAAGTCAGCAATTTTCACTAGCTTAAAAGATGCATCACCACAGAAAGCAGACCTCCCTCTTTTTTTTTTTTTTTCTTCTTTTCTTTTTATTAATATCACCTCCTAATAGCTTCCAGGAGGTAAAAAGCAACGGCAACAACAAATAACCTGATTTCCAAACTGTTTTCTCCCATATCTGACGCCTGATCAAAAAACTCCAGAATTTAAATGTTGATATACAGACCCCCACAGAAAATTCTAGCATGCTGGTAAGCAGCAGCCATTAGTTCATTGTTGGGATTTGCCTGAATTCTTGCAAAGCTCAGGACTCTTCCAGTGCAGGAAGACAAGAGGCAAGCAAGGTGAGAGGAAGGCAAGGAGAGAGCTGCTTCAGGGCTGCCACCTAGGGAAAGAAGAAAGCAGACTCCACAAGTTTCATACAGCTGTCTGAATAAGGTGGAAGCTCTGCCTCCCTCCTTCAGGACACCACCGGCCCGGAGCTGGCTGTTCCCTTCACCAGCGATGCTCCTGACCCCCTGCGCTGAGGCTGCTGTGGGTCAGCAGCTTCAGCAGCAGCAGCAGCACCATGGGACTGCGGCTCCGCTCCCTCCGCCAGGGCACTGCCTCCCATGTTTGGAGCTCAGGGCATCTCGGACACCTCTGCCATGCCCAGCAAGTGTTCAACCCTTTCAAACACGCAGCTCTTCACGTACGGCGCCGCAGAGGCCGGCAGGAAGCCCCAGAGGTCGTGACACAAGGACACTGTCTGAGGGTACAGAGATCCTGCGAGGGGATCTGAGGTCCCCTGAAGCTGACACCCTAGAATGGTTATGTGAGATGAGCACTAGCACAGTCTTCCTCACAGTGTTTCTTCCCATCTTTGGTCAGCAGGCTCCTCTTTATGGCTGCTGTCAGGATCTCTTTGCTTCTCCTTTCTCTCTCCTTCCTGCTTTCCTTAGTCACTGCAGGCCTGGGCCCTTACATATCACAGATCCCCAACTAGTAGCTGCAGACACTTCCGCAGTAATTCATAGAATCACAGAATGGGAAGGTTGGAAGGGACCTCAAAGATCATCCAGTTCCAACCCCCTGCCATAGGCAGGGACACCTCCCACTAGCACAGGTCACTCAAGGCCTCATCCAACCTGGCCTTGAACACCTCGTAGTTGTTTAGGTTTGCGTATTACCAGCTGATTGCTATAAACAAACATTCCTACAGAGTTTGGTGTTTTATGGTTTGCTACAGACATCCTCAAAAGTGTGCATCTGCTCTGTAAGGCTCTTAACCAGCACCCCTTGGTTGTTCTTCTATCACCAACCCAAGGCCACACGCACAGGCTGAGCCCAGCATAAGCGTTCCAGGATTCACACATTTACTGCTACATTTAAATGCCTGGAAGGGCAAGCGAGCACCTTGGGAAGTGCCCCAGCTCATCAGGTGCAGAAGAGGAGGAGAGACCTTCCTCCAGCCAGCAGCACGCCCGAGAGCTGAGCCCTGCGCTGTGAGCAGTCCCCTTCCAATTGCTGCACTACCTGGTGACCCAAGGTTAATTGCTCTGCACTTTGCAGCTCCATTTTCCAGTCTTCAAAAGCTGAGAAAAATGCTTATTAATACTTCTACAGCCTCTACAATGTGCTGAGATGATCTCTGAAGGGAAACCATTAAGTAAGTGGGCCTGGAAGACAAAGAGAAAGAACAGCAGGATGTGTCTCGATTGCTGATTATCTATTGAGGAACACAAAGTTTCTGCTACATTTTAATTCAGATACCAATTTGCCAAGCTCTGAGGGTCTGCTACACTGTAATTTACCTCCCTTGTGCCGTTCAGTCGCTTAGCCCTTGCATCACAGACTCAAACTGTCACCCTGTGTGCCTGCATGCTTTTGAGGTGCTATAACCAATTATGATCTAGAAATGCAGGCAATCCATTTCCATACACAGATTGTAACTAATGTTACAGGGATTTTAAACAACGCTTCGGGCTTTAACCAAAGCCAGTGGCTCTGTCTTTCTGTAACTGCATCACTTAAGGTTGGACACTGGGTTTTCCCCCATCATACCTTTTTCCACTTAGATTTTTTTGCCTAGTTCAGTTTTTTTATATCTCTTTTGCCCCATTTCATTAAATAAATAAATAAAGAAAGAAACAAACCACTTAAAAGGAATACTGTGCAGATAAGTTTACTTGCTGTAAAAGTCACAAATCAGGGACACACACCAAGGGTATCATATTTAGTGTAGAGGGAGGAGAATTCAATTAAAGTATTTGCTAGATTCCAACCAAGGCTCCACTGAGAACGACAGTTGGAGTTGAAAAATAGATGACAGCCTTTTTTAATTATTATTATCTGTTTTAAAGACCAATTCTCCAGATTGTCTCCAGATGGTAGAATTTTAAAGCCAATTTACCTATTCCCTTCACTGAGAGTTCTGCAGTGGTTTACTTTAGAAAGCTTTAGTATCTGTAAACTTATAAACTGCTTCCAGAAGGACTAATGCAACAAAAAGGTGTGCTTATTTATTTCATGTGCTTATTCATTTCATGTGCTTATTTATTTCAATTGGTACAATAGTAGATAATTATGGTCCAATCTAGTAGCCCTCTCTGCATTAATGGATTCTGAAGTGTTGCTAGCAGTGCTTGAGCCTCATCCAGCTCTCCTTGTGGTTCTTCGTTTCAGATCAAACTTAGCAGTGACTTTGCTGGCATTTTGGTTTGCTTTTTTTAAACTAGGACTTTTATTTCTATGATTATTAAACAAGATAAATGCCACACAGTTCCCATACAAAGTTTCAGTAGCACCCTAAAGCTATCCAGAGAAGGAGTATCTACGTGGGAAGCCCATATTTCATACCCAAAGCTCTGGCTACTCTCCAAAAACATTCTCATCTCCTAGGAGACACCTTCAAGTTTTCAAGGTCCCATTGAGGTGCAGCTGATGCTTTGGTGAGTTCCCTGGGACATAAAGTATGAAAGGGCCAAGAGATGGGGATCAAATCTGTCTGAAGGATGACATAGCAATTACATAGCCAGATATCTGTTGGTACACTCTCCTCTTCCTCAGCAGTGTGGTACAGGTGCCCCTCAGGCAAATGAAGAACCCCACAGCTCTTTAAAACCCACAGTGCCTATAGTTCCAGAATCAAGAGCTGCACCCTAGTGTTCTGGAAACTTCAAAAGCATGCAGGCACCAAGGCCATGTACCAGTAGGAAGACACAAGGATACCATCCCTAGGATATTTCTGAGGAGCAAGCAGATGAAACTGCAGATCTAGGTGAGGAACAGCTAACAGAATCAAAAGATCCCTGGGTCACTGATGTTGAAAGGCATGGCCAGGTGTCCCCAGTCCCAGCCTTGCCACAAGCAGGCCTGGGCACTCCACTTAACAACCAGCCATGCTCTGACCATCTCCAAGGATGGAAGTTGCTCTGGCTCCTGGACCAACTTGTGCACTGAGTCACTTGGCAGGGGTGAGGACTCTTCCCTCGTGCCAGTTACAACCCACCATGTGACCACTGCCTCTTGTGCTTCCACTCTGCACCCATGGAGATACCCTGATTCCCTCCTGTCTGTAAGCCCCCATAAGCACTACCATCCAGTAGGGAAGGATTGCAGTGAGATCCTGCAATCCTGCCCAAAGGCTTGGGGCAAGCAGTTGTGGGTCCCTCAGCCTGGGAGGGACACTGCAGCCACAGCTTACACATTAAACACATGCTGCAGCCAGAAAAAGAAAAAAAAAAAAAAAAAGCATGGAGGCAGGAAAGACCATAGCAACAGCTTGGCACAGATGATTCCCATTTACCCAGAGTTCTGATGTTCATCTCTTGTAGCACAGCAGCAATAGCAGACAACTGGCACCCCAGAATTAACATCAGTAAGCATACCTGAAGGACCACCACAGAGGAGAAATTATCAAGGACTAAAATACCACAACACAAGGACAATTAGACACCTTCCCAGTGATTAAAAGTGATGAATGTGGTGGGAGGTAATGAAATGGAGTTAACCATTAACAAATTCCTCCTTCCTTCCCAAAGCCTTGTGGCAGCAGCTGTGGCAGGTGACAATTTGCCTTTGAGAGGTGTGACAAACACAATAGGAGAGAGACAACATAAAAGAGCAGAGGTGGCAGCCTGAAATGATGTGGGATCAGTGTGTGTTACAAAGCACAGAGCTTTCATTGCCAGGGGTTCAAGATTCACAGCTCCTAGGATCCGTAAATCACAGTGCTGGGCACAGCCAGAAGCCAAGCAGGGCTGAGGGGTGAAAGAAAGCGTGGCCCCAACAGGAGCAACATGACATGAGGCAGACAAGGGCATTCTTTTTGCCCAGGCATTTTCTGCTGGAGAACCAAACCAGAGTGAGACACCTGGGCTTAGAAAAAGGCATCACCTTATCCTGTCATTGATAAGTGCTGCCAGTGCTCAAAGGCAGTCTCTTCACTGGAAGCACACAGAGTGTCGTTGAGAATTAATGCAGCCTATTTGGAGATCTTCCCATCTGAAGAAACTTTTGTTTGCAGCACTTCAATTTTATTCTAGCTGGGGAGTTGAAACAGGTCTTCAGGGATGGGCACAGGGAAGAAAATGGGGATGGGTGAGAGAGAGTGAAGTGAATAGGAGGCAATACTAAAAGCACATCATCCAGCTCTTTGGCTCTGCTTTGCCAGCAACAATAATGCAATGCAAAAGCCTTATGTCCTGTACAACCTGCCAAGTACAGAATCAGCACAGCACATCCTCTGTCACCGAGATGCAGGGAGAGATAAATTCCTTGACTGTCTCTGAGCAGTAAGCAGATGATGTAGTGTCAATCCCATTAGGAATAAGAGAAAGAAATCATCCAGAGTCATCTCTTGAGAGCTACCAAAGCCAAGTGGGGGGATTGCTCTTTTTCTCCCTTTAAGAATAAAGTGCATTCCTCATGAACATGATAGAAAGAAAAAAAATGGAAATGTGTCTTATACTGAAGACCTGTTGAGCATTAGTAACCTGAGGCAAATCCAAATCTACTGGTCTTGGTTTAAGTGGTAAAAGTGGTTTAGCAAATCCTTGTACTGGCTTGAGCTCAGCATATGACACCAGGGTTTGAGACAAACCTGGCACAGGGTGTCTCTGTGGAAGGAGAAAACACTAGCTCAGAAACAAAAGAGCAGCACAGAAGAATTAGAAGGTTAAAGTAATAGGAAAACCAGCACAACTCACCGTGCACTACGTGATCCTGTCTGTCCCCTGAGAGCATTTAAGGAAACATTCTATACTATGTTCTAGACCATGTTTTAGATGAGCTTAACTAGCTCATACAAAATGGTATCCCTAAATTGCATCACCATTTCATGATGCTCATTGGAGCCCTACACCCCTCACTGCTGACACCGTTGCAATTCTGCCCTCCACCACTTTCCCCTTCAGAGGCTGTTATCATATCCCCAGCTGCCAGTGCTCAGAGACACACCAGGATCTAGTGGTGACTCTGTCAGGCCCTTCAGGGAACCGGTGGAGACCACAGTAGCCTTCCTTAGCAGATACAAGTGCTGCTCTGGCACCAGGAAAGCCTGAAATGGGAGCAGAAGTGGGGTATAAACAGCGATCTCAGAGCAAGTGCAGTCTGAGAAAAACCCAGTTTAAGAGCCAGATGGTGAGCACAGCATTCACAGCACTCAGAAAAGAGCCCATCTTAAACCAAAGTCCTTCCCCTTACCTGGAAAAAACATCCAGCCCAAGAGAAGGTACATTGAAAATAAAGAACTAAAGACCATTGTCACCTCTAACCCAAGGGAGAGATATTAGGGGTTTCAGTCAGTGAGTGATGTTTCAGTAGGAGTAGGAGATCCTTAGAACAGAGAGATTATTTCTCTAGCTCCTATAAAAGCAGCCTCCTCTGCAGAACAAATTGCCTACGAGCACAGTGACTGGCCCAGGTGTGAGAGATCCACTACAGAGGGTACAGGGCTAGTGCCAGTGAACAGCATCAGCAGAACCAGTGCACAGGTGGTAAACAGACAGCTGAGAAGCAGCTCTCTCTGGTTTACCTAGGCAGGCTGAACAGCTCTAACTCCACACTCCCACCCTGTGTCCGACCTGCCTAGTAGGAATGCAAGGATGAACACATCCTGGACCTCTACCCTCTACCTCAGACCTGCAGAGGCACAAAGCAGGGAAGTGTAGGTGCAGAGAAACAAACCAAGTCTGTCCAAGATGCTCCAGCTCGGTGTAGGTGAGGTCTGGGATTTGGGCATCCACAGAAAGAAATGGACTATGTTACCTGATTCCAAAGTCGTCTACAGCTTTATTCCTCTTTGTTCCCTTTCTCCACCTACGCTAACTCCATGTGATGGCTTGGGAGTTCCCTGCCCCCCCACACTTTGTAAAATCCCCCAGACCAGACTCAACCAGCTGGAAGTTAAGGACTGAAGCTCTATTTACAACTCAGCACAATGTACAAGCAGAGATATACACAACAGACAGGAATAGTCACAGAAATATACAAGTTAAAGGTAATACAGAAACACAACTCCCCACCCAGAAATCAGAGACCCCAGGAGGGGCTTCCAACCACCCTTCCACCTTCTCCTCACTTCTATACCTTACCTCAAGGTTTGCCTTACACACAAGGTGAATTTGGAGGATGGGCCAGGAGGAAAGTGGTTAGTGAGGTTACTTGGCAGAGGGGAGGCCAGAAGCTGCTAGACAGCCCCAGAGTGTCTGCAAGCCTGTGTGTCTTATCTTTGTTTTGTATTCTTTTCTTAAACATCTCAGCAAGCCTCTGAGCGCAGCAGACATCACCAGTCTTCTCCTTTTCCCAGCCTGTAATATAATTTTCTCCACTAAAATATTCCAATTAGCCTCAAACCAGCACACTCCACTTTTGAGAGTTTAAGCAAGGTTTGGGCTTGTAACTGCTCTTTTAGATAGAGCCAAGCAAGGTTTGGGCTTGCAACAGTTCTTTTAGATAGAGCCACATACAATTCTTTTTTAGTGGTGGTGGTGTTTCAGTTTATTCTTGTTTGGTTTTGTCTTGAAGGCTTTAGCCAAAGCCAGTTGAAGTCAATTGCAAGACAACCAAGGACTTGAATAGGTTTTGGCTCTAGCCCTAAACGCACACCACATGCCAGACCTGATGATTGGTTCTGTATCTGTCTCTGGGAAGCACTTAAACATTGAAACGAGGGAAGGGAAGAGAGCACGTCTGTGTATATCACACACTATGTTCAATTGGCTTCAATACGTTTCAGAAGCAGCACACATGCTGGGAGTTGTTTTCAATCAATAAATAACACAGAGGTTGAATTGTTCACCTGCCACCTCATTACTGCCCCCCAGCAGAGGTGGAATTATCTTTTAGCCTCAAGGTTACTTGCAAACTAAAAGTTACATTTACAGAAACATCAATTGCCAGCCTTTTATTTTTTTCCCCTTTATTTCCGTTAGAGGCAGCAGCAGTATTTGACACCCACAAGGACCCTTCTCAGCAAGACATTATATATCACTCCATGGAAATACATAAATGACAAATTATCCCTGATAGAATTGTGTCTCTGCTGACCTGTTCAAGGTTTAAAGGCAGCTGGCAATTAAGTGCCATGGCTACAGACCTGCTAAAGGCTCAGGCAGAGTTGTATTTTTATTAGGCAAAGAGAATTGTACCTAATGGCATTTTGTAGATGTATTTCTTACATTAATTTGAGTAGCATTCATGCCTGCATTTCTTTTATTGGAACTATCTCTCCATCTCTCATGTGTTACTGCTTAACAAGTCAAAGTCTGACTTGCATTGACAATTAGTCAAAAGCAAGGATGTTGCCCCCCTCCTCTGCTGCCCCCCACAAAATAATTTGCCAGAGTCTGAGAAAGCAGACAGATACAACCTGCTCTGAATCTACAAAAGCTGAAGATGGTTTTGTTCTTTTGTTGTGGGTTTTTTTGTTTGGTTTTTTTTAGCAAAACTCCACCAGGGAGAGCTACAAAGCTGGGTGCTGGGTTGGGCTTGTGGAAGTTTAGGAGGAAGTTCTTTACAGTAAGGGTGGTGAGGCACTGGAACAGGTTGCCCAGGGAGGTTGTGGATGCTCCCTCCCTGGATGTGTTCAAGGCCAGATTGGATGAGGCCTTGAGTAACCTGTACTAGCGGGAGGTGTCCCTGCCTATGGCAGGGGGTTGGAACTAGATGATCCTTGAGGTCCCTTCCAACCTTATCATTTTATGATTCTATGATTCTACTCTATAAGTTAAAGCACCTGTTAGAGATTGGCTTCCCCTCTCCTCCATCCACTACTGCTCTGCTAACACCTTGGCTGGTGGACCAAATGGGGTGCAGAGGAATGCATGGTGCAGTAGGCTGTCTGGGAAGACCTCTGTCTCTCTGCAGTCCAGAGGCTTAGTAGGCAGTCTAGGGGTAAATGCTTCTGATCAAAGCTAACCTTTTGTGTGACAGTAATGCCCAAACTCCCTGGCTGGAATGAAAAGGGAGACCTGTCACAGTCAGTGATGATCAGAAAGAGAGGTTAGGGAAGCAGAAGCTGGAGGAAGAAAGGCAAGTCCATGTTCTTAAGAGCTGAGACTGAATCTGAAGGCAGTGCTTGATCTACCTCACATGCATGTCACAAGCTGAGGGCTTTGTAACCAGTTTTATCAGAGCTGGACTGCCCTGCGTGTTCTAGTCCTGAAATGGTGGTGTTTCAAGGAATGGAAAGGTCAGTGCTCAGACTAGCCATGCCACAAAGATTCCCTCTCCTTGCCTTCCAAAAAGCCCTCCTAAGGTAACACAATCTTTGCTTCGCGTGTTCAGTTATAGCAAAACAGCTTCATGAGAACAATGAGGCCTATAGAAGTAATCAATCTTCCAGGCTTTCCAGCATAACCGGGCTCAGGCTGGCAATGCCCACCTCCAAGTCAGGATGCATTACAATTCAGACCCAGAACAGCCTGCTGAAGCTGCAACTCTCTGTGCACACATCAGTAATAAGCCTTGTTCGTTTAATTAATAACCTGATGATCTGCAGTAAACCCAGTGTCATAAAGATCTGTTTACTCTTCCGTTCACTTACAACAAAGCCCACTCCACGTCAGATGATAACACAACCACATCCTTAGCTCTTAGTGTCCCCAGATTTTTCCCCTAACACTCCAACTACGAACATAAGTAACAGAGTTTTCAAACACAGTTAGTCTCTGCTTCTGTCCCAGATAATAGCAATTTTCCAAATTATAGAATCATAGAATGGTAAGGTTGGAAGGGACCTCAAAGATCAGTCAGTTGCAACTCCCTGCCATAGGCAGGGACACCTCCCACTAGTACAGGTCACTCAAGGCCTCCTCCAACCTGGCCTTGAATACCTCCAGGGAGGTTGTGGAGCACAGAAGCACAGAATGTGATCAAACAACCTCCCTGGGCAACCTGTGCCAGTGTCTCACCACCCTCACTGCAAACAACTTTCTCCTAGCATCCAGTTTCAACCTCCCCTCTGCCACTTCAAACCCATTGCCCCTTGCCCTGACATTACAAGACCTTGTCAATAGTCCCTACTCAGCCCTCCTGGAGCCCCTTTCAAATCCAGAGCAGAATCCCCTCCCTTGCCCTGCTGCCCACACTACTCTTGCTGCAGCCCAGCACACAGTCGCTGTCTGGGCTGCACTCACACTGCAGCCTCATCTGGAGATTTTCAGCACTCCACACCCCCAGGGCCTGTTCCCCAGGGCTGCTCTCAGCCATTTCCCACCCAGACTGGACTTGTGCTTGGGATTGTGCCTACCCAGGTGCAGGACCTTACACTTGGTCTTGTTGAATTTCATTGGGTTGGCCTGGGCACAGCTCTGCAGCCTGTCCACGTCCCTCTGGATGGATCCCTGCCCTCTAGCAAGTGACTGTGCCACACAGCTTGGTGCCATCTGCACCCTTGCTGAGGCTGCACTGATTCCTCTGTCCATGGCTCTGACAAAGATGTCAAACAGCACTGGTGCCAGCACTGACCCCTGAGGGACTCCACTTGGCACTGGTCTGCAGGTGGACATTGTGCCCTTGATCACCACTCTCTGTGTGCCACCATCCAGCCAGTTCCTTACCCAGCAGTGCTCCACACATCCAGTCCATGTTTTTCCAATTTGGTGCCCAGGATGCCATGTGGGACAGAGTCAAATGCCTTACTCAGGTCCAGGTAGATGCCATCAGTTGCCCTTCCCTTGTCCACTGTCGCTGTGACTTCTTCATACAAAGCCACCAGATCTGTTAGGCAGGATCTGCCCTTGGTGAAGCAAAATAAAACTAAAGTTTGTGCACTTGGGGAAAAAAAATTACCCAAAATCTCTGTGTTTGAGGGTTTTGTTGGTTTGAGGCTGGGGTGGGGTGGTGGTGCTGTGTGTGGGTTTGGTTTTCAAGCCCAAATATAACTCGAGTTACAATGTATAAGGAATTTAGAAAGAGAACATAATTCATTTGTCTCATAATTCATTATTGTAATTCACAGGGACCTCCGAGGCTACAGCCTGCTGGCTTATGATCAGTATTCCTACCATGCTTATCAGTTAAGCACAGTGATAAACTCCACAAGTCAGACAGTTTTTCATGTCATGTGTTGGAAAATTAAATATATTTATTTAGTATGATAAAATATCCTTATTAATCACGTTGGTTGAACCCCTGGTTGCAATCAGCTGAGACAGAAGCTAGGTCATCTTCCTGTAGGTGCACTGAACTAAAGCTAACCCTTCCTTACACAAGTCAGTCCACATCTTATCTCCACATTGCTTTTGCTAAAAACTATCAAGATCTCAGCATGGCAATGCAATCTTAGTCAGTTGCCCTTCTGGTACTAACAGATCCGAACTGCAGCTCACGTTAAGAAAACTGCAGGTCTGACAGCCCAACGACTCCAAGGGGGTAAGACCAGACAAAGTCTTTAGCAGTCAGAGAAAACCCTGCAGAGAAAGCATGTTAGAGATGCAACATCAGAAGTTAGTAAAGGATTTGTTGGAATAATAATCGAGGTACCCAGAAGCAGCAGGTCAGGACAAGGAGAGGAACCCAAGAAGGAAGGAAATGGCACTGAGCAACCAAGGGATTTGCAGTTGGTAAGGAAGCGATGCCCAGGATCGATCTATGGTATGAGTATGACATATCTCTCTCGCTGTGAGGCTTCAGTGCCAAGCTCTGAAGCTTCCTCCAGATTCAAGTGCCAATCTCTACCTGACCCTCTGTATTCTATTTTTCAGGGGGCTGGAGGGTGACAAATCTCTCTGCTTTCCTCTGATGTTGCATAGTTCAGTTTGTACAGACAGGAAAAGGAGGAAAGAGTCCTTAGTGAGGTACTCCTCTGCCTGCCTTAACTGCTTTGGTGGGGTTTAGGTTCCAAAGAGACTAAGTGTGTTGGTCCTGGATGTCACATCTAGGGGCTGCCTGCTGCCTCCTTGCGGATGTTGTGGGGAGGATGGAGGACTGACAAGTTTCTGGTTGGAAAAACAATGGCCACAGTGATAATCTGTGGTTGTCAAACAGAAGATCACAAGGAAAACAAATACTGTAGCTAGATACTGAAAGAGTCTGCAGACAGGTCCCAATCAGTCAGAGCCTAAAACTACCAGTTTCCCTATCCTGGCACATACTTTGTTAGCTGAAAGCAGCCAGTGTGAGTTGAAAGCAGTTGCTTCTGAGCGCTGCTTGGAAAGATTAGCTTCGTTTGTACTGTGATACAGAGGGGGGAAGTCCATGGAGGAACAAATCCAACAGCAGTTGGAACTGGGTGGTTTTCCTGTGAATTAAGAATGACAACCATAAAAATATCTTTGAGGAGGAAGGTTAAAGTTATGAAGGCAAACCTCACAGGCTGATGGTATGAATGCCACCATGAATACAGTCATTCGCCAGTCAGACCTGCTTTAGTCCATCTCAAACACGAGAAGGTCTGTGAACATACAGGGCTGCAAAGTGCTGTACATACAAGAAGTGTGCATGCACTCATGTGCACATGAGGCTCATGCTACTGCCTTAAAAGCCACCATCTAAAACCAAAGGAGAGTGCAGCAGAAAGGTCACAAGAGCACCACTTCACCGCTAATGATTATCACTCAGGAGATGCTTTCTTGCTATTCTGCCAGGACCTTCCATTTCATTCTCACACTTTCCAACTTGGTTGTTCAGCAATAGAAGGCAAATGGTTCTAGTGTACTTTACCACTGGGACTCAGTCTCTTAACTGAGCCTAGAGATATTCCTCTCTCCCAAACCTTATTCAGTGTGTTCTTCTCATGGAAGATAGGTGGGAGGCAATTGTGTCTCTTGAGCAGCAGTGTTACAAACTGCTCTTCCATCAGAGGAAGGTATGTCACAGCCATGCACTCTCCTAATGAGTAGTGTGCATGTGCAAAGTACACATCTCTCATGCTGTCCATTAGCTTAGAGCATTGCCCTCTCTGTTATAATAGTCCTTCTTCTTCCATGGCTAGTGGAGCATGGCATGAATGTCTGCATTTTCACATGGCACTAGGCACTACTGATCTCTGAAAGCTGCCAGTGACAAGAAAGGCTTGGGGAGAGCAACCGGAGTGTCCTCCTGATGGGGTAGAAGTTGTTAGCTCAGTTCCACTGTCACAAAAACTCAAGTTATAAAGAGAAAAAAAGTAAACCCCACTGCTACACACACAAAGGAAGGGAAAGAAAAGGAAAAAAATAAAAAGAAACTAAATTAAAAACCAAAAATGCAAACTCCGGCACCAGTCCTCAAGGGAAAATGCAGAGCACACTCAACAGCTTTCAGAGGAAGACTTCTAGGAAGCGTTTTTCTTTACTATGTTGCTGCTTAGGGTTGTTGGTACAGGACTCAGTGCCCTGGCTAGTGGATTACAGTCTTACACCCATGTTTATCTCATATTCAATCTACTCTGAAACTGCTCTCTCACCCCCACCCCCCCTGAGTTTTGCCAAGTAATTTTAACCAGTTGCCAGGAGCTGCCTTGCAGTTTCAGTGCACTCTGTTACAAAACGAAAAAAGAACAAGACCAAGGCTGTGCATCAGCTGCACCTGCATGTCTCACCCACTGCCTTAGAGCATCCTGGCATTGCTTGGCTTTTACCCTTAGTGTCTGGGATGTATTCCATTTAAATTAGTTCTAGAGACCTTTCTAGAGTGATCTTGGACTCCCTGATGCAATGCTAACGTCCCAAACAGCCTCCTGTCAAAGTGACACCTCTTATACTGAACAGAAACACTGCACATGAAGAGGATTACAAATCAAGACTGTCCTGCCATGAGCATGAGCACTGGGCAGCAAGGACACAATGCTGGAAA
Source organism: Eubucco bourcierii (assembly GCA_013396675.1). Lineage (NCBI taxonomy): Eukaryota > Metazoa > Chordata > Aves > Piciformes > Ramphastidae > Eubucco > Eubucco bourcierii. Next base: position 47,913 of record VWZE01005818.1, read on the forward strand.
GGGCACTGCACTAGGATGCAAACTGCTCTCAGACATTTTACTTTCTCCCCCTATTATTATTGATGAATAGGGTTTTTTAAAAGATTAACAGCACTTAAAAAGTGAAGCTTCATTTCCACAGAGTACATTCACCATCTACACACACCCAAGACATGCTTCACCTCCCACTGTCCTCCCAGGAACCATCAGTTCTTACAGCCAGAAGCTGGACAGCATTAGCAACCTCATGCTCCTTCAGTCTGTTGCCAGTGTTCCCACCTCAGCCCTAATGGTAGCAGCTGTTTTTTGCAGTACAGACACTCACTGAAAAGTAAACTGCAAAGCAGGTGCTTGGGGAGTCTCTTAGAAAGCAGTCCTTTAACAGAAGCTTCTCCAGATGGTTCCCTGGAGTTAAAAACCTGGGTAGCTGCCCATTGGAGTGATGCAGGCACCAGCAGCACCACGACCCTGCTCTCCCAGCACCACACAAAGGTCCAGCACTCTTCCAGTACCTGTAGGCATCCTACAGGAGGTTGGAGAGGGACTATCCATAGGAGTGCCTAGTGATGGGCTAAGGGGAATGGTTTGAAGCTCAAGGAGAGTAGGGCTAGACTGGATCTGAGGAAAAAGCTCTTCAGTATGAGGGTAGTGAGATTCTGGAATAGGTTGCCCTAGGGAGGTTATGGATGCCTCCTCCTTGGGGTGTTCAAGGCCAGGTTGGATGAGACTTGGAGCAGCATGGCAGAGGGGTTGGAGTAGATGATCTCCAAGGCCGCTGAGCCATTTTGTGATCCTCACTCACAACCCTGTGATCACTTGCAGGCTACAACCAGCACAGTCCCAGGCTGTTGAACACAGGCCTCCCTACAGCAGCCACTGCAGTGTTGTGAGTGCCCTGGAGATGTCCCTGCTTACTGCAGGGGGGTGGGTAGATGGCCTCCAGAGGTCCCCTCCACCAGTGCTTCTATGAACGTGGGCTTCACTGGCTCTGGAACCACAATGGGAGATGAGAAGCAGTGCCAAGTGCACGTGGGGCATGCAGAGCAAACCCCTCCTTACGTGACAGGACTGACCTAGCGACTACTGATGACCTTCTGCTGCAGCCAGGGCTCCACTTAGTCGATTGAATAATGAATGATACAGATTCTGAACTGCCTGCAGATGGAAGCAGAAGACAGAGACCAGTAAACATAAGTATTTGCTAACTCTCCTCCAGTTTTTGCATAGAGGGTGACAAGAAAAGAGCATCTAATGTTATGCTGACATATAGAATCATAGAATGGTAAGGTTGGAAGGGACCTCAAAGATCAGCCAGTCCCAACACCCTGCCATAGGCAGGGACACCTCCCACTAGCACAGGTCACTCAAGGCCTCCTCCAACCTGGCCTTGAACACCTCCAGGGAGGAAGCAGCCGCAACCTCCCTGGGCAACCTCTGCCAGTGTCTCACCACCCTCACTCCAAAGAACATCCTCCTAACATCCAGTTTTAATCTCCCCTCTGCCACTTCAAACCCATTGCCCCTTGTCCTGGCATTACAAGATCTTGTCAATAGTCCTTACACAATGTTCCTGGAGCCCCCTTCAGATACTGCAAGGCCACTCCAAGCTCTCCTGGTAGCCTTCTCTTCTCCAGGCTGCAGAGCCCAAACTCTCTCAGCCTGTCCTCACTGCACAGCTGCTGCAACCCTCTGAACCTCTTTGTGCCCTCCTCTGGGCCTGCTCCAACACTTCCATGTCCATCCTGTGCTGGGGGTTCCAGAACTGCACACAGGAATGCAGGTGTGGCCTGAGGAGAGCAGAGCCAAGGGGCACAATCCCCTCCCTTGCCCTGCTGCCCACACTGCTCTTGTTGCAGCCCAGCACACAGTTGCTGTCTGGGCTGCACTCACACTGCAGACTCATCTTGAGCTTCTCATCAACCCAGACCCCCAGGGCCTGTTCCTAAAGGACAACTTTATAGGATGTATTTCATCCACAGGAGCAATAGTCAAGTGAGATGACATGTAGCCATTTCATAAGTGAGGATCAGTTAATTTCTCCTACTTGTGAGGTTCACATTAAGAAATGCAATGTGATGTCAAGAAGAATATGGGCAATGCCTCCCAAGCCCTTGGCAGACACTCTCGTGCAGAAGCTTCTGTCCTGAGACACAGTGACAAAGGCTGCACCCTTTGGAAATAAAATTGTCACACAGCATTTTGAAGGCTTTGTCAGCAGTCAGCTGAAAGCAGAGAGTGATCTACTGCCACTGGCGATCACCACTGCTGGTGATTACTCTGCAGGACTGTTTCCCCCCAGTTTTTTTGTCTGTAAAGGGCCCTCAGACTGGAAAGATGTGCCTGGGTGACTATGGGCACACACAGGTCACAGAATCACAGCAAAACCCAGGCTGGCACAGCCCCTCAGGGTCACCGACCCCAGCCTAGAACCCTACTCTACAAGATTCGTCTTAAACCATGTCCCTAAGCACCAGAACCAAACCACCCCAAAACACAGCCAGGCTGGGTGACTCCAGCACCTCCCTGGGCAGCTCATTCCAGTCCCTGACCACTCTCTTTGTGTGAAAATTTTTCCTAATGTCCAATCTAAACCTCCCCAGCCTCAGCTTGAGGCCATTCCCCCTTGTTCTGTCTCTAGTTTCCCGTGAGCAGAGCCCAGCAGCAGCCTCTCCACAATGTCCCTTCAGGTAGCTGCAGACAGCAATGAGCTCTGCCCTCAGCCTCCTCTTCCTCACACTAACCATCCCCAGCTCCCTCAGTCTCTCCTCATCAGATTTATTCTCCAGGCCCTCCACAGCTTCCTTGTCCTCCTCTGGACCTGCTCCAGCACCTCCACAGCTCTCTTGTACTGCAATGCCCAAAACTGAACACAACACTCAAGTTGTGGCCTCACTAAAGCTGAGTCCAAGGGCACAATCTCCTACCTGCTCCTGCTGGCCACATCATTTCTAATCCAAGTCAGGATGCCACTGGCCTGCTTGGCCACCTGGGCACGCTGCTGGCTCACATTCAGTGGCCTGGGCACACTGCTGGCTCACACTCAGCTGCCTGGGCACACTGCTGGCTCACATTCAGCTCCTCTCTATTCCAGCCCCCAGATCCCTTGCTGCTAGCAGCTCTCCAGCCACACTGCCCCAAGCCTGTAGCATTGCTTGGGGTTATTGTGACCGAAGTGCAGGACCTGGCGATTTACCCTGTTGAAACTCATCCCATGAATGCTGGCTCAGTGATCTAAGACAATCCAAGTCCTTCTGCAGAGACTCTCTGCCCTCATTCAGATCAGCACTGCCACCTCACTTGGTGTCATCTGCAGACTTACAGCTGACACTCTCTGCTCCACACTGCCTAAGCCACTCACATAACCTAACACTGCACTCCCGCATGTGCTGAACTGTGACTCCTTGATAGAGGACAATAAACCTCTCTAGCACTGGCTAGAAGATTTCAGCCCTTACAAGTGCCAAACATGCATGTGACATATGGGCTATTCCCCAACATCTTGGGAAGAGGGAAGTAAGAGATTATGAAACTTCTGCTTGAGTCATTTTTTTTCCCTTCGCTTTGACATACCTACAACTGGTGAGGCACATTAAACATGTGAAGGTACAAGAAGGAACAATAAAAAGAAAACACTTTGCAGTGTTATTCTAGTAAGGTAATTTGAACAAGTCTTGATTTTAAGGTTCTTCCTCAGAGAGCTGCTGAGCTCCATTTTTCAGCAGGAAAGTGCCCTTCCAGGGGAGGTGTGGCAAAGCCATCTGCTGCTTTATTGCAGTGATTTCTGGTGTTGTGGAGCAGGAGATGGTGCTGCTCACAGACACAGGCTGTTCAGCCAGAAAGTGCTGCCTGCCAGGCTCCACAGCCTCTTAGCCCACCTGCACTCAGATCACAGGCTTTGCTTGCAATGCTATGGGTGAGTATTTTCTGTATTTATTGGGCTGGACCAAGTTCAGCTCCTACAGGGCGAGTGTGACAGATTTCATCTGTTTGACAGCCAAGTCTAATTGTGTTTTCTGTATGAAATGACCAGAGACAAAAGTGCACATGTCTAGGTACTCCACTGATGTACCATATGGAGGTTTAGATAAAGGGCTTGTGGGTTGTTAGAGCAGCTCATAAATGGGCATGGCCTGCATCCTGAGTAAGTGGAGCAGAGGAGACAGATCTGAAGGCTCCTCTGAAGGCAGAGTTAAGGTATCATGTTGTTTTTCATTGAAAAGACCTCTGAGTCTCCTGCATTTAACTTTTCAGCAGAATGCACATTCTGCCTATCAGAAAACCAGACAAGCCCCTACCTCTGAAACAGGTAATTTTAAATTGGTAGAATATATTCTGGCTTGCAACAATGCCTCTTTCATTACTTAGACCACCAAGTGCAGTGGAAGGAAGTAAAAATTCCTTTGCTATCAAAACTGATGGTAGATGCATCGCTCACCAAGCAGTAAATACTCCACTGGCAAGATTCCATTAAAATCCACAAAATCCCATCCAATCTATACATATGGAAAGCAGCAACCCAACCAGTCTGAGAACTTGAGATACCTTTTCCTACATGAGATGTGCTCATCACAAAAAACAAAGCACATATGCCCAAAAGAAAACCTCAAAACACTGGTCCTACATCTTGCTCTTAGTGTCGATAACCACTGGGATCCTACACACACATAACTTTGTTTTGCCTTTGTTTCTGTACTCTTCTGACTTTGACTCAGTTGTGGGAATTCATGAGGCAGGAATTATAAAACCTGCAGTTGTTTTATTTCTGGCAAGCCCCACCCACAGCCATATATAAAATTAATCAGATGGGTTCAGAAATTCGGTCAGGAAAATCTTTCACAAGGATGCTTCCAGGGAATTTAGTAATTCAGAAAAATCTGAAAGCTTGGAAAAGGTTTGCTATAAAAAATAGCTTTGCCACACTTACGAACAAAGGCAGCCTGGAGCCCTAGGGAGCGTCTGCGCTGCTCACGGCGGTGGAGTAGGAATTCAGAGATAGTCCCTTGGCTCCTTGTCGGCAGCCTGTGCAGCAGTGCCTTGAAGTGCAGATCGTGAGGCAGCACAGGGTAAAGCTCAGGCTGCTCGCAGGGTACCCACGGTTATGGCAGAGGCAGGACCCTGCAACAGGCAGGCAGGATCTGACGGTCCAACACCGGCAGTCCGTGGCTGGCAGCCCGTCTCAAAGTCCTCCCAAAGTCCCCCTAGATAATGTGTCCCATTGCCATATATAGATGCTGGGGTGATTTGCTCTCCCCCATTCAAGCCTACGGGGGTGGGTTAAGGTATTTGACACCTACTCCTTTCACATTCCAAACCCCTGGAACCAGAGATGGGGGGGAGCGGAACAGTTCCACACCCCATTCAAACCTCCAGCGGGGCAGGGACTTGGGTGTGTCCCACCACACACATCATCTAGAGACTCCACTGCACAGCCAATCCCTCTACCCCATTCCTCCAAAGACAAACAACAGGGAGGGCAACTCAGTCCAAGAGACAATTTTAACACCAAACTAGCTTATTTCGTTATTAGACCAAGGTTTGAAGGTCACATTTATATTACCTTTAACACTTGTATAAGGTCTTCCTGACCTCCTCTGGACTGGCTCCAACACTTCC
>VWZE01005819.1:3086-13203 GCA_013396675.1 Eubucco bourcierii
TATGTGTTGTTTCATATGTCCCTAACACCAAGGGCTACTCCACCACCTCTTCTTCCTTTTTCTTCTGAAACATTGGTGCCCATCGATTGTAGCGCTGCAGCTGTGGAAATCATCCCACTAGGTTTCCACGGTGGCTGCCACATCATAATTTCCCTGTAGCACAGTGGCCTCCAGCTTCTCCTGTTCATTACCCCTTAATCTTCTTTGTGGCTCTGTGCTGGATTCTTTCAAACAGTTTCTTGTCCTTGAAGTGAAGGGTTGCATAAGAGAGGCTTAATTCCAGGTTGTAATTACTTTTTAGTTTTGAGTCTTTGTATTATTTCCCCATAATTCATGCCTTTTGTACTTTCTGCTAATTAGGGAAAAACATTTTCTCTTTGGCAGCCCTTTCAACATACCAGTTACAGATGTTATTGTAGAACAGAATCATAACATCATTTCAGTTGGAAAAGATTGTGAAGATACTCAACCATTATCTAACTCTACCAAGTCTGGTGCTATACCATGTCCATTAGTACCACATCTTTACTTCCTTTAAACACCTCTGGGGATAGCGATTCAGCCACCTTTCTGAGGAGACCATTCCAGTGCTTGGGAATCCTTTCAATCTAAGCTGCCCCTGGTGCAACTTGAGACCATTTCCTCTTGGGCTTTCACTTGTTATGAGGGGGAAGAGACTCAGCATCTCCCTTGCTGCTACTTTCTCGTGGGTAGTTGTAGAGAGCAGTAAGGTCTACCCTCGCCCTCCTCTTCTGGAGTCTAAGCAACCATAGTTCCCTCAGCTGCTCCTTATAAAACCTCTGCTGGAGCTCCTTCACCAGCTTTGATGCCCATCTCTGGACCCATCCAGCTACTCAATGCCCTTCTTGTATTGACGGCCCCAAAATTGAATACAGTGCTCAAAGTCAGAGTACAGAAGTTGGAGACAATCACTTCCCTGGTGTCTCTTGTTGTGGTGTGTCTGTTAAAGGTCAGGATGATTTTGACCTTCTTGGCCACCTGAGAACATTGCTAGCTCATATTCAGCACTTCTGTCACCCAGCCCTGGAGTCCTTTTCTGTTTACCAGCCACTCTGCCCAAAGCCCACCCTCAATGCTCCCAACCTGCTTGGTGTCACTTGCAAAGCTCCCGAGTGTGTATTCAGTCCTGTCATCCAGATCATTGATAAAGATACTCAGGAGAGCTGGTCCCAGGACTGGGCCGTGGGGCTGCACTGCTTGTGGCTGGCTGCTGACCGGACCTTTGGCTCGGCCAGCCAGCAGAGCTTCCACTTTACCCAAACCCCATGTAGCTGCTTTCTCCAGGAGGATGCTGTGGGAAACAGTGTCAAATGCTTTACTAAGTTCAGGTAAACAGTATCTACACCTTTCCAACATCCACTAAGAAAGTCATCTTATCATAGGTGAAGACCAGGTTGGTCAAGCCATTTGTGAACCCATGCTGACTGGGCCTGACCGCCCAATTGCTCTAAACATGCTCTGTAATGGCACTCAGTATGATCTGCTCCATGACCTTTCCTGGCACCAAGGTCAGAATGAGAGGCCTGTGGCTCCCCAGGTTCACCTTCCAGCCTTTCTTGTAACTGGGTGTCAGATTTGCTGATCTTCCACCAACTCAGACAGCCCTGGTTGTCCAGGACTCACGGTAAGTGATGAGAAAGGGTTGGTGAGCGCTTCTGCTAGCCCTCTAGGTACCCTTGGGTGTATGCCATCTGGCTCTGTTGACTTGTGTGTGTCTTAAGTGGTACAGCAGGTCGAACAGTCTCATTCCTAACAATGTAAAGCTATATTGAACAGATGAGAAGTTTTAGCTTCACAGAGTCTGCAGTATCTCTGCAGTTTTGTGCAGGTAATACCTTCAGTAGCAGGTGCTACAGAATCTTAGCCTGAAAAGGAGTGTGGAAATGGAAGTCCTTCTTGCAGTCTGTCCCATCCTCCTCCCAGCCAAGCCTCAAATTAGTTCACCTGAGTTCTTAAAACATACTGCAAATCTGTGTACTTTATAACATCCATAGCAAAAAGAAATTGGGGCAGATTTTTGATTCCTCTATAAACTGTTCCTGAAATGATTTATCTTCAAGATTACTGCAGCAAATAGCCAAAATATGGACTCCTGCTCTGTTTTGAGATCATAGCGACCTTAATGACCTTAATATTTGCAAGCCTCTCACTGCAAATGCTTCTTCCCGTCCAAGGTGTATCCCCTGATATTTGAAGATTGTTTTGGAGTTGGACTCTGCTATTTAGAGTGTTGGCTGCTTCCTTCACAACTGTGGTCTTTGCAGGAACAGAGGAGTTATTTGTCAAACTTCAGTTATGAACACATTTGCCGGAGAGGAGGACATTATTAAACTGATAGTTTAATAATTTTTAGGAATTTTTAGTTCTGCCATGTTCAGAACAATGCACAAATGACTCCTATTACATGTCCCACAGGAATTGCCCATCAAAGAATTTCTTCAGACCTGTTAGGAACATGATTTAGACATAAAAAGACCCTTAAATAAAATAATGTAAGTAAAATACAATATAAAAATATATACAATGTAGTAATACAAATAAATAAATCTGTGAGTAAATGCACATCCCAACGAGATGTGAACAGCAAAACAATTTCACACAGTTCCAAGTCTCTCTGATGCAGGTTTTTAGCAGGTAGTGTTTGCTCTAACCATTGCATAGGTAGAGTGATCATACTAAGTTGAGTGGTAAATATTACTGCAGAATGCAAATGACCATGTAAAGAAATTAAAATGAGAAACTGAAAATCTCGGAAGAACCTGGATTTAAATGACTGTTGTCTTTGAGTCACTGGCATGGGATGAAGTAACAGTGAGCAAAGAAGACATGATCTGAGAAGGGGCAGTAAAGTCTTTTACAAGAGTTGTAAGTAAATCTGCCTCGAATGGCTCTGCTTTTTTATGAAAATCTGTTCATGAGAAGGTGACACAAAGAATTCAGTGTGACCCGCTTAATAAAGTGCGATTCTAGGATTAGTAAGTTTCCAGTCCTGCTCTTGACAAAGCAGTAAGTCTGCAAGGAACTGAGTTGAAAGAGTGTCCCCAGAAACTTAGAATTGGGCAGAAATGCTTGAGCACACCTGTGGATGTGCACATAATGCACAGTGGATAAGGAGCTGAGGAGCAGCAGTGGAGTAGCTAAGACATTCTCAGTCCTAAACTCTGGGTTTTTCCGCTTCGATTCTTTCAAGCCATTATGCTTCAGGAAAAATCTCAGATGTTATGTGGGTGTGAGGGAAGCCAAAAATCAAAGTGTGTTCCCATGTTGTGCTTTACTGTTGGACAGGACATTGTGGGGTTTTGAAAATGAGACAATCCAAAGGAGTCACAGAAGGAATGGAAAGGGACTGGTGACAGATCTCTTGCACTTATTTTCCTGTCACTTCCCAAGACTTTACTGGCACAAAGGCAGAAGAGATGATTAGAGAGCAAGGTTAAAACAGAAATTAAGATTGGAAAGGGAGTTCTGCAAGTTCAAAAGTAGTGAAAGGTTCCACTATCTGGGGAGGATGAGAGTAGAGCACTACTGAGTTTTTCTTTAAAACACTTCCGCTGTTAAACCTTCCACTGGAGACCTTTTCCAGGGATGTGGGCTGAGAGTGGTGTCCATTATTGCTTCTGAAACCACTTCTTTCCAGTGTGTAATGGTACTTGCTTCAAAAGTGGAAACCATTCTCCCATTGCCTTCTCGGAGTTACTCATCAGGGGGGAATTCTTGAGCGTTTGGGAACAGTTGTCTTTACAAGATTAGAAGCAGAGTTTTGGCTGTAACTGCGTTATTTTAACGATGACTTCTCGATACTGCAGCATATCATTAGCTGTACTGGAGTCTTTATAAGTGTAAATGTTTTTCAGAGTGGTTCTAATGTTTAGAAAATGTGTTGTGACAATCTGACATGAGATAGTAACTTATGCTGCTGGAATCTGAACAACTGAAGTCGTTGAGGATTGCACAAATAAACAAGGTCATTCTCCCCCCTCCCACTGTTTACAAGAATACAATACTAAGTGCATTAAATAATGCAGGGTGATGGCTGCACAAGTTTTCTCAGTATCTTTTCTAATCTCCTCTGTTATCTTTGATTGTTCAGATTCTGGTAAGTATCAGAAATGCTGTCTCAAAACTCAAGACTGAATATTTGTGTGTAAACCTTTTTAAAGTTCATCCATGCTGAAGTCCCCCATTCAAGTACTACTTTACACTGCACTGTGTGTTTAGCAGTAAACTGTCAAAAACCCAAGACCAGGATGTGCACTGGTGAATAAACTTCTTTAAAGAAAGGCTGTTCATCTCATCCACACACATAGATGTAGAGGAGGGTAATTGGAATTACTGTGTACATTGTTAGATTCAATTGTGTTACCCGTTTGAAATGAAGTTGTCCCATCTGTCTCTCTGTCAGGACAGGTTTGAAACTTTTCCTGGTGTCTTTTCTCATTTTGTGTTTATCTTACTGTGGTAACAAATGCTAAAAAATTATTTACCTAAATTGTATGAAACATGCGAGTATTTGCTTTGATTTACTGCAATAGAACAAAGCCACAGCAATACTTATGCTATCATTAACTATAAATCTATACCAAATAATCTCTTCCAGTTTAGAGACCATTGTTCCTCTTTCCTAATTATGCCTTTACTTAAAGGAAGTAAAGGAGTAAAATCTGAATTGCATTCTACAGCAGAAAAATTAAGTCCTTCAGAACTGCAAATGGAAAGGTGCCCTGTCAGTGTTATTGCAGGAAGCACTGAGGTCCCTTTAGCTGCAGCAGTGTCTTCATTGATGGCTGAATGTTTGTTGTTTTTAAGTGCATAACTCATTCTGAGTAAACTATCTTTGTGATTTTAAAATTTATTTTAAGTGCTTTATGTGGGTTAATCTTGTCTTGTTTCATTCTGGGCAACTAGAGACTATCCAGCATTGCTCTCAAAAGCACATGTGTGCACAGAACTTTGTTAAACTGCCAGTACTCTTCATTGAGTCCTTTCATCTGTGCATCAGATTTCATTATTTGCAGGTAAAGTTATTTTAATTTGCATTTTTGTTGTTGTCACTTTGGACTTTTCTGTGCTTTTTTCAAGTTGTCTTTTATAAATTGCTGATTAGAAGGCGATAGAGGCTACAGAATGGGTACTGCACATTCTTCAAGTATTGCACGTGCCTACACATCTGTCATGTACCAGGAGAGCTCAAGCTGGGTGATTTTGGCTGACTGCTGTTCTGTGAACACCATACCTGTGTTGTTTCTCCTGAAGGATCAGAATATAACATTTGTTGAAATTCAAGTCATAATTGAATGAAAAAATCAAATTTTAACCACGTTTTCAAATAGATGTTTATATAATAGAGAGAAAATCACCAATATTTTTCTATTTTTATTTCCCTTGCTAATTTTCTTAAGGTAATCGTGAGGTTTATTAAAATATCACTCTTAGCACTTAAAAAAATAACCTTGCTCTTGGAAAATCATCCAAAAAGCAAGGTATTCCANTTTTTAACCCAAAAAAAAAAAAAAAAAGACTCCTTTTTTGGCCTTTTTTTTTTTTTTCCCCCCTCTTTTTTTCCTCCACTATTCTCAGTCTCTTTTGATCATTGATCTGGGTGACCCCACGCTCAGGGGTTTTTTCTTCATTTGACATGGACAGATTTTTGAAGTATAGCTCTCCTTTGGGAACCTCGGGCAGTTCCACTTGACTAACCTGTGATCTAATGAGCAGTAATGCAGGGTTACAGTGACCATTTTGTTTGCTTTGAGGGAGGATGGCTAGACAGAGAGTGGGAGAGAGGCGGTGTCTGCGGAGAAAAAAGATGCAGGGTGATCGAACAGTGTGAAAAAGACTTGTTAGCCCACATTAGTGTGCCTGATTTACTTCACAACAGGTCAGGAAAGGCCAAAGGCAGGGTTGTCATTAAATTGCAAAGTTGAAAATCCTGGTATTCGAAACCATTCAGATTTCTGAACGTTGTAAATTACAAAGTTTGTGGTTCGTGTTGAATTTGCCAGGAAGATATACAGAAGTACCAGCTTCTCTGAAACAGGAAAGGCACATTATAAAACTGTGCTGTAAATATAAAAAGAAAACCAGCTTTTTAAAGTACTTTCATGGTTGACTGTTTTACAATGAGACTGGGTGCGAAAGAAAGGCCAAACACTAACAAGGTCGTTGCACTTTCTTTATGAGCCCTAGGGACCCCTTAATTATGTGCCCGTGCTGCTTATTTTGAGATCTGTAGAGTGTATGTGTGCACGTGTTCGAATAACCCAGCATTTTGGTGCGTGTTTATGTAGCACATGCACATAGATGCAGATACACACGTGTGCACGTGTATCTAAAAGCAAAACCCTAGCATCAGTTGCCCAGGAACGCTGACTTTAAATCTTTTGCAGCATATTGTGGTTATTCTTTTTCCCCTCCTGTCCTTCGTTGTTTCTCACGGGCTGAACATTAAACGCGAATTGGTCGTGAAAAGAACACAGTTTTATCTTAAATTTACCTTCACAAATTCCGAGATCAAAAAACCACATTACCCTTATTAACTGAGGTATTACTTTCCCCTAATACTAAATGTGGCTTCCTAACGCTCGGATTGGACTTGGCAGCCTGTCTGTATTAGTCTGTCTTATGCTTTGCTGTTCTTGGTTAATATTCGCGATTTTCTTACTGTTGTTTCACAGCTGCAACAAGAAGCAGTTGCATACAGGTATTTTTGAACTTACATTTCTGTGTCATTCACTTGCTCAGGAGCGGCCCAAATCTTCCCAATCTGAAGAGTGCGACTACCATGCAGAATATCCTTTTAAGCTGTAGCATTGATAGCCTTTAACTCATAGCAAACTTTTGTCATTGTTATTTCTGATCTGGATGACTGTAGTAAAAATTGAAGTGCAGCCTTTTAACTATATTATCATTGTGCATTGAAGCAATAGGTAATAAAGCAAATGGGTGGTCTTAAGGGGAAGGTACTTTTTTTTCTGTCTGCTACCAGAGGTTTCACTAATTGATTCTTACTCTTGATTGCTGTCAAAAATCAGTTTTGCACGACTGGCACACAACTGTGTTAACTTTCAGATTGTGCTGTGTGGACACCTTGTTGTCTCAACCTTTGTCTGCCTTATTACGATTTGAAAATATTCAGACTTGGAAGTCTGAGAACATTTTACTTTTAATTTAGAGAATGTTCTTATCTGATCTCAGGAATGATCAAGGGAACTCAAATCATTCAACTTATTTCCTTGAGACCAAGGAAGTTAAAAGAGGAGGACAGCAGGATGTCAGGCTTTAATACTCAACCTTTGGGTGTTGCTTGCATTGCATTATGTGTTAACGCGTGGTGCTAGATTGCTTTTGGTTGATCTTGGCCGTCCTTTGTTTGCAGTGAACACAGGTTGTAGGTTTGCCTCCTGAACAACTGACGTTTATGTGGAAGTCCAAATGAAGTGCATTTTCTATATATGGTGTAGCGCTTCTCGTGGACCTTCCCAGTGTGTCACTCCTCTTTTTACCACATAGTGAAAATCAGTTATTAGTACAATTTTAATCAAAAATTGCCTTATTGCAAAACACCGTGGTGGCTACAGTAGCTTAGTGGTTGGTAGATGAAAGACAAGTCACAAAAAGACTTTATGAGGGTGCATTTCTATCTTATCAATATTTTAACTGATTGGTAGTTGCAGAAACTTGCTGGAGATACATTCTAGGAAACTCCTCTCTCCACTAGCCTTCTCCTCTCTCCACTAGCCTTCTCTGTAGCTTCAGGTCATGTTAGTCAATGGAAGCTTATTAGGGCATAAAATGATGGGAAAATGTTTAACAAATCAGAATGCTGAATCAAAACACACTTAAGCTTCACTACTATTCCCTTTCCATTGACTTTCTCCATTCCCTAAATAGCATTGTCTGTGTAGTGCCCATACACTCTTTATTAGCTCTTCTGTTTGATTTAATTATTCAGTTACTCAGTGTGGCTGAATTAAGTCATCTCTGCCGATCTGTGTATTACAGACTGTTTGGTCAGTCAGAGGAGACTAATGTCATCTAGCTGGGAGAAAAATGGAGGGTGTTTGCTTAGAAATCAAGACACTGGAGCAGTATTTCAGAACTGGCTTGTAAACAAAAGTAAATCTGTGAGCAGGTTAATATACTGATCCTGTGAGTTGCAAGCAGTGGAAGAGTAAATATTACTTACTCATCTGAAGAACATGGTAGATTTTCATATATTCTTGTTGGCCGTCTTAAAGATGCAAGCTTAGTGTCTGGAAGTTCTTTTTAAAAAAACAAAAAGTTTGTTTGTACTTGGAAGATTTACCAAGTACTATATGAAAATATTAGTTGGTTTTTTTTTTAAAGGTCATCTTGTTGCTTGGTTCAGGAAGGCTGCTCACAAAAGAAGAGGTGATAGAACCAAATTCAGGTGCTTGGAACAATTTCCTTGCAGTTCATAATTGCTTGTTAAGTAAGCATTTCTTGGAAGGCAGAGATCTTCACTTCCGCTGTAAGTACAAAAATGCAGCATAGACATTTTTTTATCTCCTCATCTATTTGTTACAATATATAACATGCAGCAAAATGTTTCATCTTTGTACAGGTAAAACCACAGGTCCTGCAGGTTATCTACTGTAAATGTCTTAATGGTTTGGAGCGGCTATGGTTTAGTCACGGTACAGTGCGACCTCTCAGGTTCAGCACAACAGGAGAACCAAAGTGTAGAAGTAATTGTGGGTGCTTTTTTGTTAAAGAAAATGGGTGTGTTGTCTTAACATATCTCTGAAGTCATTATTTGTGCCTTTAGACTGCAACTGAGAAACACACCTCTAAAGATGTTCTGCACTGGCAATGCAGTAGCTTAATATGTTGCATAAAATGAGTGTTACACTACGCTGACAGTTCAGGTTTTAGTAGCTGTAAAAGGGACCTAAAATGCTCCCTAGATGTATTTGGCTACCCGTTCTTTTGGAAGTCACGCAACAGGAAAAACACATTGTTTACATAAAAATATTAATGCAGCAATGCCACCCTTCTGCTGCATAAACAAGAAGGTGGAAAGGAAGAAAAACTGCATGCTTGGGTATCTCCTTGCCAGCTGTTGTAGGGAGTGTGCTTGCCAGCAGTTTTTAGCAAGCTTATTCCAAACCCTCTCCAAACTCTCCAGGCATTTAACAATCACCTTTCTCTGATTTGTAGTGTAGAAGGAATGCTTATTGTTTGAAGAACTGCCTGTTTCAAAATCAGGAACATTGAATTAAGTTGTTGGTTTGTTACATGCTTGTTGACATTTGCTTGACAGCGTGGTTGCGTTAGAAAGATGGTAGTTAGTGGCCAAATTAGGTCAAAGCTTAAACAGCCTGCTCTTGCAGGCAATAAAGCCCAGGATCTGGCTGTTGTTTTTCATGCACATGTGAGGCAGCAGATGATAAAACTCTTGATCCCTGTGCAGTGGGATGGATGCTTCAGAAGTAGCCACGTTCAAACGGTAGGTCAGCAGCACAACATCTTGGTTTTTATTAGAAACTGACTGAGAGAAAATCAGAAAAATTGAGTGTGTCTGGTAGTGGAAATGAGAAGCCTACTTTTAGGGTAATTCAGTTGTGGTCTGGTATTTCATAGAATCATAGAATGGTAAGGTTGGAAGTGACCTCAAGGTTCATCCAGTTCCAACCCTCTGCCATAGGCAGAGACACATCCCACTAGTACAGCTCACTCAAGGCCTTGTCCAGCCTGGCCTTGAACACCTCCAGGGACGGAGCAACCACAACCTCCCTGGGCAACCTGTGCCAGTGTCTCACCACCCTCACTGCAAACAACTTCCTCCTAACATTCAATGTCAATCTTCCGTCTGCCAGTTCAAACCCATTGCCCCTTGTGCTGGAATTGCAAGACCTTGTCAAGAGTCCCTCCTCACCCTTCCTGGAGCCCCCTTCAGATACTGGAAGGCTACTCTAAGGTCTCCTGGAAGCCTTCTCTTCTCCAGGCTGAAGACTCTCAGCCTGTCCTCATAGGAGAGCTGCTGCAGCCCTCTGAGGATCTTTGTGGCTCTCCTCTGGACCCACTCCAACAGTTGCATGTCCTTCCTGTGCTGGGGGCTCCAGAACTGCACACA
>VWZE01005820.1:1455-15902 GCA_013396675.1 Eubucco bourcierii
AGGACTCGGTTGCTGTCTGGGCTGCATGTGCACACTGCAGGCTCATGTTGAGCTTTTCCTCAACCCAGACTCCAAGGTCCTTTTCCTCAGGGCTGCTCTCAGCCATTCCCCACCCAGCCTGGAGTTGTGCTTGGGATTGTGCCTACCCAGGTGCAGGACCTTACACTTGGCATTGTTGAATTTCATGAGGTTGGCCTGGGCCCACCTCTCCAGCCTGTCCAGGTCCCTCTGGATGGATCCCTGCCCTCTAGCAAGTCGACTGTGCCACACAGCTTGGTGTCATCTGCACACTTGCTGAGGGTGCACTGATTCCTCTGTCCATGGCACTGACAAAGATGTTAAACAGCACTGGTGCCAGCACTGACCCCTGAGGGACACCACTTGGCACTGGGCCCTGCCCCGAATGAATACAGAGCAGCTACACAGAGTTCTTTATTCCTTGTTGAAAGAGCAGGCTCTGAAAGGTGCTGCCTTGAGACAAATACTAAGGTGGAGCTGGGCTGCAGCAGCCCTGGGCTGTACCCTGGGACCAAAAGGCTGCAGGGACTCCACTCCACGTGGAGTGCAGCTCCTTGGCATCACACCACCTGGCCTGAAAGTCATTGGTGGCATTCAGGAGAAGGTTTGGAGGTGGTTATCTGCCAGTGGCCATCTAAGTCAGGGCAGCTCTTGCAGACAGGCTTCTGTCAAGAGAGTGTCCAGCTCCCTGGTACCCCCAAACACCACCAAGAGGTGGTGCCTCCAGAGCCCTGTATGCATCACCCCATGGCCCACGTTACTCCCAGTCGCTGGCTGCCATGCTCTGTGTGGCCCAGAAACCTTGGTGGGGGCTGCAGTTTCCTGCTGTACTTGGCAAAGTGTTAAAGAGCTTCTTAGGCTGATGGCAGTGATGACAGCACAAATTTCCAGTCAATCTTTTTTTACTCTGTTGAAATAAATTTTGACAATGAAAAAATAGAGACACGTCAGCTTCTGTCTCTTCTGGGCTTCCAAGTGAGCAAGCCCAGCAGGTGAAACCTGTGTGCTCTGCTTGCATTAGACTGAAAGTGTTACACTCAGCTCTCAGCTCAGTACTCCTAGCATGCCTTATGACTCCATATGGCGAAAAATGTACTCTTAGAACAAGGTTTCCATCTCTTAATTGAGCTCTTATCAGATATTCTCACCAAATATGTTCCATCTCAGCACAGGGAACAAAGACAAATCTAGCTGCTTTGCAGCTGTTTTCTGAGTGGACTGGGATATTCAGATTGTTGGTAAACATACATGACACATGAAAAGCATCTCTAGAGCAGGAGAGTCTGAGAGGATCTAGGGTGAAGTCAGTCACAAGGGCAGGCTATGAAGCACCTTGCCATGGTACTCTCCAGATGTGTTGTGCCTTGTGGGTGTAACAGTGCCCCACGGACCTTCTTTCATTAGGCACTGCAACTGTCAGACCACCACTGAAGTTCCTCAAGTGATGTGATCCTCCAAAGCATGCAGACAGATTCATGGGGATGGCTCACTTGTGTCTCTAGGCTCAGTTTTTTGGAGACCTGCCTAGGGGAATTTGATGGCAGGCAGGGTGAGTCTGTGACAGGCTGTGTGTAGTTAGCAGCACTATGGTAACTGGAGCTTAAAGGAATGCAGTTGTTTTGCCCTCCACCCTCTTGCTCTGCAGAGGAACTGAAATGCAGCTTGCCCGGAAATGTGGCGGAGGCTCCATCCCTGGACACATTCAAGGTCAGACTTCATGGGGCCCTGGGCAACCTGATATAGTTAAAGATGTCCCTGATCACTGCATGACCACCTTTGAGAGTCCTTTCCATCGCAATGCAGGCTTTGAAAAGCTGGTATGAACACTCATCTGCTTGGCACCCGCCCAGTTGCTGAGGCCTCTGTGGGATGTGAGCCATCTTAACCAGTAGCTCTGCTCTTCTAGTGGTGCTGCGGCTACCACAAGTCCCTTCTTGCAATGCCCAGCAGGAGTGGAAGGCCTGCATTGCCTGCAGTGCTGTTACGTGAGGTCAGAGCAGGAGAAAGGAAATGCAGGTAACCCTTAGTGTGACAGTGAGAAGCATTGCCAGAGAGGGCTTTCCATACCAAGAGCATCAGACTGGGAAAGAAGAGCACCTCTTGCCCTGGTGCTGTTTAAGATACAGCAATGGCACAGCAGCAGAAGCAGCCTTCTTCTGGGAAATGGAGACTTCTACACCAGTGGTGCTCATTTAGTGTTCAATCTGATATGCTGTCTCATGCAAAAGTCTCAGTGAAAACGAAGAGGTCCTGCTCCACCTGTGTGCACAGGTGTGCTGGATCAGGGGCTGGTAACAGGAAGACTTTTGATACAGAATCCTCTTTCCACATTAAAAAATAACCACTTTTTGTAATCAGAAGCGATAGTCCTTGTTAGTGTTTTTTTAAAGTCTAACCACTCCACAGTAAGGAGAGTCTCGAAAAAGCCAGAAAATGGGCTGCTTTCTACTTCAGACCAAGTGTCTTTCTGGAGACTGTGTTAACAAAGCCTGTCCCAGCAGCAGGAGCTAGGGGCATGCAGTGCAACAGGGAAACCACTGGCACCAAGAAAACTGGGGGGCAGGCAGAGACCTCCAAGCACTCTGCCCAATGGAAGCTCTGTCACAGAAAGGGCTCAGGGACACTGATGGTGCATGGTGCAGGCATGGCTGTGGCTCAGGTGCTAGGTTGGTCTGCCATGACCTGCCTTCATGTGGTCCTTTAGAATGCGAGATGAGAGCAGACAGCACTACGCAGGTGAGCTGCAGGGTGCAGTGTGAAAAGAGGAGAGAGAGAGCCAAACCTTCCAAGAAGTGCAGTGGGAGGGCTGGTTGTAATCCAAGTGCTGCTCTGGCCTGGATGTGCAAACGGGCAAGCTGTCATCCTACACCCATCCCTGAGCTGAGTTTCATTCGGTTCTCATCGGGGTTGTGAAGGTGAATGCTGCAGTTCTGTACCAAGACGGCTGTGAAGATGGGCAGAACATTTCTGCCTCTAACGATGGTGGTGAGCAGCTCTGTGGCAACAAGAAGCTGCTGGTTTTGCTGGACCCCGCTTGGCTTGCTACAGAGATTCTGGGCACTGCTATTTCTGTTACATCTCACAGGCACACTTCTGTGGTATTGTTTTCCTTGTCTGCAAATCTTCTGGTCTGAGGGGTCTGTGTTGCTGCTCAGCACTGAGGCTTCCCAGGTTACCTGACAATGGCAAGTGGTCCTGTGGTCCCTGGAGTGCCCTCTTCTCCACAGGAGCAGTGCTCGGGTTTGGCTCCCTGTGTTTGCTTTGTACTCTGCTACTTCTTCTGGGATTCTCTTTGTTTTCTCATGAGAAGAAATACAGTTAGAAAAACAGCAATTGACAGCCTGCTTGTCCTACCCAGAAGAGAGGAAGATCTGTAAGGAACTGAGTATCTCCTAATGCACATATTCCATGCAGCTTGTGGTGGCTCAGACACAGGGAGATCTCTGTGTCTGAATGCAGTCTTTAACTCAGACACAGGAATACAAAACAGAGTCAGTGAAGAACAACAACCCTGCCCTGACAGCTGAGCGCTGTATCTGGTCTCCTTGAAGCAGGGTAAGTGCTGGTGTTAGCTACCAGCTGTTTAGAGGACATGAGAGTAACCCTGTAGAGAGACAAGGGCAGCACGCATTAGGCTGGCTCCATCCAGGCAGTTTGCCATCACAGCCTGTAATTTGTGTGCATTCCTTTCCCTTGGTTTCCAGCACAACTGTAAGTCTGAGTAATACAGCACATAGTCAGTGCTTTGACATTTCCAGGCAAAGAAAGGGTCCTGCTAGCAGCTTTTTTGCTCTGTTTCTGAGTAGTGCCGCACGATACAGCTTCAAGCTGTGTAAATACAGCGGCACATCGAAATGGTTTCGAAGCCTTCAGAAGAGCGATGTGCCTCAAGGGTAAAAACATGTTAGAGGGAGCTGAAGTGAGGTGGGACTCCTACTAGCACCACAAGAAAACGCATCCTAAGAATCTATGTGTGGAGTCATTGTCTACCCTGATAAGGCTTGTTGACACTGGCAGCTTCCTGTGAAGACAGCTGGCACCACGGGAGGCAAGCAGCCCTCCCACCACGACGCAGACACCTGTCAAGGACGTGAGCTGGTGCTTCGTACCAGCATGACTTCAAAGCCAATCAATTAATTTCTTAGTGTGGAGGAAACTTTCCTTCTTAAAACTACACTGCCTGGTTGATCTAAGATACTTGTTCTGACTGCAATTAATTGTAATTAATTGGCAGTGATTTCCCAGAGGGCAGGGTCTCAATTAGCAGCATGTTGGTTGCTGCCCTGGAACCCAACAGAACTCCCAAGGAACAGCTTCCCACGCAGTGTGTTGCTTGGGAAAAATCTGCAACGGGTATTAACGCTGCAGTTTGGACTGTGGCAAATTTTGCCAAATAAAGCCACGGTTTATATTCAAGCAGCTGCACACAGGACCAAGGTCATAATCCCCCCAAAACACTTCCCCAGCTTTTTGTTTGGTGCTGCTCAGAAGGAGGAAGGCACAGGGGAGCCCCTGGCAGCACATACCTGCACGATTTCCAGCATCTCTGACTTGCTGATGTAGCCGTTGCCATCCAGGTCATACATGCTGAAGGCCCACTTGAGCTTCTGCTCCAGTTTGCCCCTGGAAGTGACGCTGAGGGCGATGATGAACTCTCTGAAATCAATGGTGCCGTCGCCGTTGGCGTCGAAAGTGCGGAAGACATGCTCCGCGAACTTAGAAGCGTCCCCGTAGGGGAAAAAGTTCCCATAGATCTTTTTAAACTCCTCCATAGACAAATGGCCACTTGGACAGTCTCTCAGGAAGCCTTTGTACCACTCCTGGATCTCGTGCTCCGTAAAGTCTGTACTTTCTAGCAAGTCTTGCATGACTTCAGGGCGTAGTTTGCTGTTTTGCTTTCCCATTTTGTGTCAAAATGTTACCTGCAGAGGAAAATGAAAACCCTGTGAGTTATTAATTATCAGTCATAAATTGCTAACAGCTGTTATCTTGGAGACCGTGAAGGCACAGCATGTTGGGTTCTGAGTTCTCTGATGGCAGTTCACTCTTGGGAACTAACTGAAACTTTGTGCATGAAACTGCTACAAGGATGCTCTGAAAAGATTAACAGGCCTCATCTGCACATTGGCTTGATGGTCCCTTCACAGCCTGGAGAGCCGTAAGGATGCTGCATGTACTGCTATCCTAGTCTGCCTCTGAGATCACCAGGTTAAGCACAGGACGTTGCAGGGAGTAGCTTGAGCTGCAGCACACCCTCACCCCAGTTATCCAGCTGTGTCAAGGACATGACCTGACCGAGACGCCTTTTTGGTATGTCCAGCGGAAACCAGGTTGCACTGTGTGCAGTCGGTCCTGCTCCACAACAGCACGAGGTGCATCTGCAGTTGACAATGAAACCAGGAACTCCAAAGCCCTTCTAGACACATCGTTATAACCAGCATCAGACTGAGCAACCCAGAGCTCACCTTTCTTGCTTGGTATGGACCAGCTCCCATTTTGTTTCAAAATGCAGATAAAAGCTGAGAAGATTTTATCCATGTTGGATTCCCCCACCTCAAATTATTGCTGTAGTTTTTCATTCTCCTTGTAGCCAGAAACTGGATCTAAAGTATCCAAGCAACAAAACTGGGATTTTTTTTCCTCCTTTAAATTAACTGTTAAGTAATATTATTGGATACAGCTTCTGTTACATCACCTTAATTACATCTCATTTAAGGCAAGTTGCTACACATCACATTGTGCAGCAGATTTACTAACAACTTTACTAACCCCTTGGCTTTTAAGCATTGGAGCCTAAGTGTGTTGGCTCCAGAAGGCAACCTCACCCTGCTGGAAGTTGAACACTACACCTGGGATGTGAGAAGCCTTCTCTAGCCACAGAAGCCTGCCTGAGAATTTGCCCTGCGAGGGACAGGCACAGCTAAAATCCAGGGTAAGAATAACCATTGGAATTGCAAAATAATTTGTACAAGACTTCCAGACTGTTGCCAGAATGTAGTCTCTGGGCCACAGAGGTGGATTTATGAGCAAAGGCCCTAAAGAGCATTCAGTAAAATGTCCTTTCTCGACAGAATTAATGCTTTCAAGAAATGAAGGCTAACACAGAATCCCTGCGTGGCAGAGCAGCTAGTGAGAAATGTGCCACTGCTTGAAGCTCGCCTACTTTCTCTTCTATTTGGCACCAGAAATAAGAAATTGAGACTTCTTGGGATCATGCTAATTGTTTCCTGTTATGAGAAGCTCCTCTTCTTCCCAAGGTGAATTTGAACTCCTCAAGTAGTTAGAGGACTGGCTCCTTCATCTCTTGTGTTCTTGGTCCAACTGACCCAAAAGGTTTATTTCTCAGAGGTACCACAGTGGGATCCAGCCCAGACCTCTCTGTGTCTCCACAGAATCTGCTGAGGGCTGTTGGTAGCTAATTGTCTAGCCTCAACTTTTTGCCTGCAGAGGTGATGGAGAATAGGCTCCCCTGTTCACAGAGAGGGTGAAGTGTCCTGCCTGATGTAAGCTCCTCTATCTCCTGACCATCAGGGGACTTGGCTAGTCACCCTTGATCCAAATGATGCCTTTTCCAAGTGGAAGATGCCCCCTTAAAGGTTCCGGTTTTTTTTTTTTTTTTCCCTATTGCTTTTCCTCCTTTAGTCCTCGTGAAAATATACTTTGAAGTTTTAAAGTAATTTAAGACCTTAACACCCTTAAAATAGCCCCCATTTTATAGGCCTAGTCCAACAGCTGCCAAGGCAGTTGAAGGTTGTGTTGCCTTCAGCGGGCGTTGGAAGGGGTCCATAATAAACAACCTGGGAATTAGCTGAGTAAAGGAACTACGTTAGGGCAGCCTGATGGGTTCATGCCAGGCAAAACAACACCAGCAGGGTCTGCCAGGCCCATCAGGACGGAGAAGAAAATGGACAAGTGAAGTGGGGAGCTTTAATTTAGAGCAGCACCAGTTTGGTCAGAAACGAAGTAGCAAAATCCCCAAGGTGGGTGGCAGCTGCCCACGGCCACAGCCTCCGGGGCCGCACACTTGTCAGACCACGAGGAGAAAGGGAAGATCTGCCTAACGCAGGAGCCAGCCACAGCAGGAGTGAGTTGGCATGAGCCATGCAATCCCCTGCTGCTTCTTCACAGCACAGACACTGCCACAAGCAGGACTCAGCTTCCATGAGTCCTCTGAAAAATACGGGAGTGAGGTATCATGAGGGCAGGGGCCTCCGGAGGCAGCCCATGCAAATATTGAGTCAGCCCCCGAAAGGATGCCTTTAGAGCCACACATGGCTTAAGCAAATGACTTAAAAAAAAATAATTAAAACCAAATAATGATGACTAAAGAGCAGCAGAATGCTCTGTGATGCTCTGGCAGGAGCATCACATCAGAGTCAGACAAATCAACCTTCTTGAGGTAAAAAGAGAGACCTAAGCATATGTGATAGGTAGTAAAGGGTTGAAATTCACAGCTGCTGAGAAGCCAGGCAACACAGTCCAGACCGGCAGGATTACTTCTGAGTCCATTTGTGATGTGTTTGTGTCACGTTCTTTGTCCTCCAGACTGTTCCTCATAATCGGCACTGCACTAAGAACCATAACAATGCCATTTATTGTCCCCCTTCTATCAACAACAGAGCAAAATGCTTCGGCAGCCCAGGTATAGAGTACCCTTGAAGACACCTGAAGATCTTTACAGCCACTTCACACTCTGCTGTCTGCCTCTTGCGGACAGACTAGACTATGAGCAGAGCGAGTTAGCAGAACGCAGAGAAGGAATTAAAATCACACCAAACTGGGGGCATTTTCCCACACTTTATCACCTCTGTATATATTTCCATTTCTCATAAACATTTAAATGTCTAAAAGGCAGCAAGAAAATAGCGAATGGCAGTGACAGTGGCAAAGATAAATATTGACAGTAGTGAGTAATGAGTGCTGTAAGTATACAAACCACAGACACAGTCAGAGTTTAATGATGATGTTTAACTGCATCGCTCAATTTCTTTCTCTGGTACAGTGGCACTGGACTCGATGCACTAGAGTGGCTTCCCACCTGGAGCAAGATGACACACAAAAGTATTAAGGTCTTAATTTTGAAGGCAGTATTGTTTGGTTAATGTGTTCATGCCTTGAAGGGCTGAAGCCATTTCAGCCAACTGCATAAGAACAGAAAAGGAAGACATACTGCTGCTGTGTGGTTGCTATGCAAAGGACCTCTGTTCACCGGTTAGTGCAGGAAATGTCACAGGCCCCACAGAGGCTGCTTTATGCAGGGTCAGGAGCAGAGGTTTTAAGACCAGACTGAGGACAGAGCTGTTGGCCAGACAACAGGCTGTGACTCTTCAGCATAAATGAAGTGGCAACCAACAACGTGACTCTCCCTGCAGCACGGTGCATCGCAAGTGGACAGGATGCTGATGCTCTTACAGCCTTCCCTAAGAGGGAGAACTGGTGCACTGAAAGGCACTGAACATTTACTCTATCTCCTGTCTCCTGTCAGCAGTTGCTGCTGCTCATTTACAGCTGTTAGCTCCATCTGAAACCTTAGGGTAAGGCAAACGTCTGCTGAAGCAGTAACCTGACAGGAGCTGGGAAGCTGCGGCAGCCAGGAGCATGCAGATGATCTGTTGCTGTGTGAATGCAATGCAAATATCTAGACATATTTTCTTACAAGCAATCAAATTTACTTTTTCTGTTGGGGGTTCACTACAATGAGCAAGTGCAAGCAATACAGTTCTAACAGTGTGCTTGCCCTTCAAACTTTAAACCCATCATATCAAGACAAGTCTTTTTAATTATATTTTATTTGGCCCAGTCTGCCCAAGACAAGAAGGCATCTTAGCCTTGACTGCGAATGCAGTCTGGAGGGAAATCCACTGCTGAGAAGAAGTACAGTGAGAAAGGGGCACTTTTTTCCCAGGGAAGTGTTGCTCTAGAGAAGGGTCATTGAAGATGCTGGGTATTTCATAAGCTAACAGGGCACCGAGTACCCAAAAGGTGGGAACAGTCCTGTTGCGAAGACAAGTCCTGCCTGATGGAGTTCCAATGGGCACAGCAAGACAAACCACACCACTGGCTTGGATGCAGAGGTGCCTGTGCAGGCAGGAAGGCAAAAAGCTTTTCTATGAGAAGCACTGGGTGATTTCAGTGCTCCCTGGCATAGGGCAAGGAACGATGCATGGAAGGCGCAGCACAGGAGGCTCCAGCTCAACACAAGGGGGAACCTCTTGACTGGAAGGGTCCCAGAGCCCTGTCACAGGCTCCCCAGAGAGGCTGTAGAGTCTCCTTCTCTGAAGCCTTTCAAGGCCTGTCTGGATGTGTTCTTGTGTGCCCTTAGCTAGATTGTCTGGTCCTGCTCTGGCAGGGGGGTTGCACTTGATGCTCTCTTTGGGTCCCTTCCAACCCCTGACATCCTGTGATCCTGTGATCCCACAGGATAACAAAACATGAGTGCTAGGGAAGTGACACAAAGCAAAACAGTAAACTTCAACCTTGGAATCATCAGGATCCTGGAACCAGACTAAGCCTAATATAAAAGGAATGAAACCGATTGCGGTAAGCAGATTGCGAAGTCCCAGTGGGTAACAGGACTGCAAGGGTATCCTCTCTGTATAAATGCTGAATTAGGAGCCTGCCCACAGCTTTTCCTCTGTTTGGTGGTTTTCTCTATCCTCATTTCTTCGTCATTCTTCCTTTCTGTTCTTCCCTGTCAACTATGGGCTTAGCCAGCAGGTTAGCTCCATAGTGGAGCTCCATTCAGGCATTAGTTGCTTGTTATACCGCACTACAAATCTGTTTACTGCTGCTCCTTGTGAATATTGATAAGAGAACATCAGATTTTTTTAAATGAACCTTGCTCATGAATTTTCATCCTTTTTTTGCTGTTTGCCAGTGTAAGCAGATAAATCAAGAGTGGCAAGGCTCAGAATTTTGTTCTGCAAGTGTTTATTTTTTTTGGTAATTCTCTCTGTGATTTTCAATAAATCACAGAATCAAACAGGTTGGAAAAGACCTCTGAGATCATCCAGTCCAATCTATCACCCTGCCCTGCCAATCAACCAAACCATGACACAAAGTGCCCCAACCAGGCTTGTCTTGGATACGTCTAGGGATGGTGACTCCACCATCTCCCTGGGCAGCCCATTCCAATGCCGTCACCGTCCCTGAGAGTGTTTCAAAAGAGACTGGATGTGCCACTTGGTGCAATGGTTTAGTTGATTAGATGGTGTTGGGTTACAGGTTGTACTCGATGATCTAGAAGGTTCTTTCCAACCTGGTTAATTCTGTGATTCTGTGATGTAATGGACTTTGTTTGCTACACCTCCACCCACCAGATTTGAGTTCTGTGGTCATTAACCAGGGTTTTTGTTTTGTTTTGTTTTGTTTTTTTTGACCTGTTGGCAATCACCTACTTACTGCTGCAGCTTTGGCCTGGCTGTTACACAGGGAATTGAAGCTCACTGCCCTCAGCACAAAACCTCCATCACCTCAGGCAGAGTGCACCCAGGTTTCCTTAGGAAGGTTTTCTGCTCTTCCCATGCTGTGGTAGACAGGCAGTGAAGACAGCCAGGAAAAGAGGCTACCAGAGCTGCGTGGAAAGCAGTCAGTGTTCCCAAACCATACAGGGACCCTCCAAGGTGTAAGCAGGTGTAAGTGGAGGCCCTGTGCCGCTCTGTGTACACGGTGGGCAGCCTGGCCTTCAGGGACTCTCAGCACCCTGAGCTTTGGACAAAGTGCCTCAGGAATGCAGAGGACCACTGCCTGAGGAACTGCGTGCAAAATGATGCACCAATTACTGCTTAGTTATCTGCAAGGGCCAACCAGCCACAGCCTCACTCACTCATCTTGAAAGCAGCATTTCCCCTGCTTAACTTGGAGAGAGGAAAAAAAACCCAGAAAGCGCACGAAATGAGGAAAACTCCCACAGACTTGGTTAAGCTCCCCTTCCAGACTCCCAAATGGTCTTAACTGAACTTCCTCATTCTTTAGGAGTTCAGAACAATAAAAGTCATGCCAATCTTCACTTGCTTTTTGGTTCATAACTGTTCACCTGTGAAGAGCTGAGGAACAGCAATTAGTCACAGGCTTTGTAAGAAAAACTCAACTATTTGTTCGTTAACCCCGGGTAGAATCAGCTAAGGTCTCCAAAGCAACTCTTTATCTTGGCAGCCTTCAGAGGACTTCGGGGAATTGGATGCATATTTTTGTACTTGATTTCTTCAAACTCTATGGAAATAGTATTTCTGTAAAAGCATTTTGGCCTTTGCCTAATTTTGTAGGACAAAGGGCAAGAGATTCTGCTAACAGGCTCCTTTAGGACACCCACCCTCTGGAGGCTGCTTTTCCAGATTTTACTACAGACTGTTCCACTAAGCACAGGACACTCACAGCATTTACAAATGTGGCTGTTAAGGTCTCAGCAGAGGAGCTGGCAACATCTTTTGGCCCATTCCAACTGGAGGTGACTTTATCTAGCAGCATCCTTTCAAAACCAGACCATATATAAGACCCAAAGGAAAAACATTTCTTCAGTTACTGTGTCTTCCATTATGAAAGTAACCGAGGAGCCAAAAGTCTCTTTGTTCAACAATCCCTTTCTGGACTACATTTCCTAAAATGCTCAAAGTCATATGTGCTGGTTTGAGGCTAATTGGAATATTTTAATAGAGAAAATTACACTATAGGCTGTAAAAGGAAAACATGGTGATGTCTACTTCACTCATAGGCTTGCTGAGATGTTTGGGAAAAAGAACCCAAAACATAGATAAGGCATTCTCAGCCTGTCTCTCTCTGGGGGCACAGCGTCTCGGGCAGTCTAGCTTCTGGCTCTGGTTCCTCTTTGCTGATTAATCTTCACTAACCACTTTCCTTCTGACGCCCCTGGCTGATCCTCCAAATTCACCTTGTGTGTGGGGCAAACCTTGGGGTAAGGTAGAGGGGTGGGGAGAAGGTGGAAGGGTGGTTGGGAGCCCCTCCTGGGGTCTCTGATTTCTGGGAGGGGAGTTGTGTTTCTGTATTACCTTTAATTTGTCTATGTCTGTAACTATTCCTGTCTATTGTGTCTATCTCTGCTGTACATTGTGCTGAGCTGTAAACAGAGCTTCAGTCCTTAACTTCCAGCTGGCTGAGTTCTAGCCTGGGTCATTTTACAAAGCGAGGTGGGGAACTCCCAAACCATCACAGTCATACTTTTCAAGTACTCAGCACCCTCAATGAAACCTGGGCTTCTTAAAAGAGACACACTGTGACTGTGAGGTTCTGTTCTGTTTTGAAGACAGTTAGTGGAACTTTCTCCAGGAAAGTAGGCAACAATGGGGCATGAGTGGGAGGTTCTGGCAGCCAGGATCAGAATTTTGTTAAGAGGATGGAATCAAGATGCACAAAGTTAATGTTAGAGCTGATGAGTTCATAACTATGGAGGTCCATGCTGGCGATGGTTTGTCCAGTTCCTTGCACCATTAAGTGTACCTGAGCACAAGGGGCCTGATGTTAGAGGTGATATAGGTGACCTCTAGATTCTAAAGTGCAGCTGAAGTGTCATTTTCTTAGTGCCTGCCTTATTCCTCAGCATTGCTACATCCTTACACTTGCAAGATGGGTCTGTGAATTACTGGCCCTGGAAGAACACCATCCAGCAGAACCCATTTCCACCAGGTAAAGCAGCTCTGATGAAATCAAAGCGGATTGTGGAAACCTGCCACACCCAAGAAAGGCAATCCTGGGAAGGTGTCCCAATTTTTCATTTCAACTTTATACTTTTCCTTTTAATAAAGTGAAAAGCGTTGGCGTGGCTTTATCTGTTTACTACTTTTGGATTAGCACTTGTGTCAGAAGTTCTCTTTAGCACGGCCGTGGGGTTGACGTTTCTGAGCAGAGTGCCTTGCCCATGAAGCGGAATAATGCGGTGTTTCCAGAGCCCTTCTGACTTCATCCCACTGGGGGATTTTAATTTCAACTTTTTTTTGTTTTGTTCCAATTTGCAGTGAAAATAAATACAAATGTCAAAATTTCCTTTGGAATAGAGATTTCAGATTGGATTCCTTGCAGCTCAAATAAGCAAGGAAGCCATCTGCTTTGTGTTAGTGAGTGAGGGCAGTAGACAGTGTTGCAGAGCAGGGTGATGCTCTGCTGCTCTGCATTGCTCACAAAGCCAATGGCATATGGCAAGTTTTTTGCTCCTACTTGTCTAGGCAAATTTAAGGTAAATCACTTTTATTTTGTTCTTCATGTTGCCTTGCCAAATTCACTGAATTCATCATTCAAACCCAAGATTTTCCTGAGAATGTATGAGAAGACTTCCTCTTGGTGACATATGGCACAGCCTACAGCCCCTGCATTTGAAACAAACTCATAATTCCTGAATCACAGTGTGGGGAGCTACTTCCCTGTTACAAAGGTTCAACTAAAAGATTTATTCCATGATAAATTCATATTTTTGAGCATTAAGAGGAAGTTGAATTGCTTTGTTTTCACAACTCCATCCAGATGAATCACAATTTGAATTCGGTTTAAGAAGTCATATCGATATAAAGGACTTCAGCACCTAACAAATAAAATAATGTATATTAATGTTGTTTAAGACAATGTCCTTGGTGTTTTTCCTACAAGTTCTTCTTTGTCTCCAAGTTGCAGGTAAAGTACAGAAAAGTTGCAGAACTTCCCCCCCAAGCTGTTTCAGCAGTCTGGTTTGCCTGCTAAGCTCAACCATGGACCTTAGTTCAGGCACTTTGTTGTGCCCTCTGAAAAGCTTCCTGTGGGCAGGACTGTGGTTACCTTTGGTGATCATGGTGTCTTCTTCCTCGCAATGTGGCCATTACTCAAGCCACCTCAGGTTATTGGTTGCTCCCCTCTGTGTGGGCAGCTGTCCTGGTGGTGCTGGATCTCAGCATGTACAGCAGATGTTTAATGTGGAGATGCTGCTTTCTGTTCCCTTTGAGCACCATTTGTCTGCTAGCCTGAAGGACATAATCTATACCGTTACTGGTAGAGGATTTTGATTTGCATTCACTCTGGAAGTCAGAAGGACATCCAGCTCTGGCAGCTGTCATGAAGAGCACAGTGCAGTGTCTCCTGCACAGCACAGTGTGCCTGGCTTTAGGAATTACACAACAGGAACCAACCTGGGAGTCGGAATGACATGGTAAAGGCTTCACAGTATCACCAAGGTTGGAAGAGACCTCAAAGCTCATCAAGTCCAACCCATCACCACAGCCCTCAAGACCAGACCATGGCACCAAGTGCCTCATCCAAACCTGCCTTGAACACCTCCAGGGACGGTGACTCCACCACCTCCCTGGGCAGCCCATTCCAGCAGTCAATGACTCTCTCAGGCAAGAACTTTCTCCTCACCTCCAGCCTAAACTTCCCCTGGCACAGTTTGAGACTGTGGCCTCTTTGTTCTGATTGATAGTTGCCTGAGAGAAGAAAGCAACCTCCTCCTGGCT
>VWZE01005821.1:0-44060 GCA_013396675.1 Eubucco bourcierii
ATTCTATGATTCTATGAAATAATAGAGAACTGCAAATTCCTGTTTCAGTTGAAAACCTTCCAGTTTGTTTCAAAGTAAAAGAACTTTCTTTATCTCAGTTTATGTTTACAGTTTGAGTATCATGCTCTTTTCTGACACCATAACATCTTACAGGCAGACAAAATTAATTCAGACACTTGCATGTGAACCCAAGGTCAGGTGTGTATTCAGCCACAAAAAATATTCTTGCTTTTTTTACAACAAAGAACTTAATAACATCACTTTCCAACATCATCTTCCTTCATTCCTACTCTGGAGCTGCAGACAAGTGGCCTCTTCATCATATTCACAGAAACAAGCTTGTCAGGTCAGAGTTTCTGTGATATGTTTCTTTCTTCATTACATTTAATTCTTTATGCAAAACACTTGCAGGAATGCATGATTCCCTACTTGATTTTGTTGTTGTTGTTGGTTGTTGGTTTTTTTTAAATCAGGTGTCCTCAGAATAATTTTTATTTCAGTCTCTGTGGAGGTTTTGTTCATAGGATTGCAGGATGTTGGGGTTGGAAGGGACCTTCAGAAATCGTTGAGTCCAAGCCCCTGTCAAAGCAGGACTGTACAATTTAGCGCAGGTTACAGAGGAACACATCCAGACAGGTCTCGAAAGTCTCCAAAGAAGGAGACTCCACAACCTCTCTGGGGAGCCTGTTCCAATGCTCTGTGAACTTTACAGTAAAGAAGTTCTTCCTTGTGTTGAGGTGGAACTTCCTGTGCTGTAGTTTATACTCATTGCCCCTTCTCCTACCACACAGTGCAACTGAGACGAGTCTGTCCCTTCCCTCTTGACACTCAACCCTCATATATTTATCGTTGTCATTTGGGGCCTTTTTTGTTCTCTTTATAATCTGGGAAGGACTTTTATATTGGGAGTTTGAATTCTTTCCTCTCCAGAGGTAAACTGGTAGAAACAGAAAGATCCTGTGGAGACATCATCCACAATTTCATTTTGACTTGAGTATATTAAAATTTGATGACTAAAGCCTTATAGTTGACTGAAGTTAGGAATTAAGTGGAGTAGAGCCACTGTGGGCACTAAATATTCAGAGGACAGAAAGAGAAGAAATAGATGAGCATGATTTGCCCCTGTGGTGGGAGGATTAGATATGAGGTTAGTCCTAAGTATTTCACAGATATTGCTAGAATCTGGCTGGGCTGCATTTAATCTGTTTGAATACTGCCTGAATTATTCTCATCATTATTACTTGGGGATAACTAGTTTCAATGCTAGAAAATTCTTAACTCTCCCTTCTCTAAGCAGTATATTTCTATGAGGACTTTTGATTTGCTGCGTTAGGCCAAAAGAATGCCATTTCCGTTTAAGCCAAATGTATCATGGATAATTAAACTTATGAAAGTTAATTTAGTATAACATGAAGCCAACTTGAACTAACTTATTTCAAAGTCTGTGACTCTGAAGAAGGAATGAAATATGTTTTAAATACAGTATTTCAATTAAAGTGCTCAAATACTATAGCTATTCGCCTTTTAAAATGTTCAAGCATGGTTGGTATTGGTATTAAGATTTGGGGGTTTTATCCCATGTGGTTTCTTCTCCACTCTTCCAGCCTCACTGCTACCTTTTCCTGGTTTCTGATGCCCATTTTGTCCATGCTGTGAATTCTGAATAAGATCAGCTGTCAAATGTCCCAGGGTTTTCCAGAATAGCCTCTCTCAAGTTCACATGGGAAAGGTAGACCCATGGCACCAATATCAAGTATTTATCTGTTCATATTTTTGCCTATTGGAGGTTTTGTCTTAAGAGTAAGAATAGGCCAACAGAATTTTTGGATGTCAGAATGTAGAACTGATTGTCTTCAAAGAAGTGAGAAGCTGAAGGTGAACATTTCAGGCAGGAGAGTACCAAAGGAAGGCTCTTATGCCTAAGAGAATGGGCATGGGATTGTGGTGTTAACATGGAAGAAGAGCAGATCTTAACATAAGGCTAGAGCTGAGGAAGTATGAGGCAGCTGTCTTAGAGCTGAGACAGCTCTCTGACAAACATAGACCTTAAGCAAGGGCTTTAACTCATCTAAAGATTCGTTCACTGTTTGGCAGCTCCATGACAGAAATGAGTGCGTGAATGAGGAAAAACACGATAGAACCTTCCATTAGACTGACCATTTCCAACAGTGGTAACACAGGAAGGCAAAAGGGTTTTAGAAGATGATCTTTCTGAATATCTTGGTTAGATCCCATTTCCATTTCTGACAGGTGGAGAGTCTGAGCACTGAAGAAAGGCAGCTTTCACTCAAACAGAAACCACTGCATCAGGGAAGGAGCAGGTGTTCTTGTATTGCCAGTGTAGAGGCATTGGCATTATCTGACCAACTGAATGAACCAGGTAATGGAGGAGCAGAAATTGAGGTGGTTTGTACTGGATTTGACCAGATATGAACACGAGTGGTAGGCATAAATTATCTCATAACCCCTCTGAGTTTAACAGAAGCTTGAGCTGCATTTAAGTGGAAAGAATACATGTGCGGGGGCATACTGCTGATTTTTTTTTAATCTGGCAAAACTCCTGATTAAGTTAGCAAGATTTGTTTCAGGATTATTAAATAACTGCTTCTAACACAAATTGTAGGTGTTAACTGTTAATGAAACTCAGCCTTTTGTCTCTGCAGCAGAGGAGGCAAAGGCTCTGTAGCTGCTTTCTCCCTGCTTCCCCAAGAATTTGTGATTTAAGAGCTTGCCAAATCAAAAACATTTAATTGCAGTGTCTTTTTCTTTCTTATTTCATGCTAGTCATGGACTCACAAAACAGTACAAAGCTATAAGACAAGAATTCCTGGGTGTTTCTCTGTGTTTTGCTCTATGACTCGAAGGAAAAATGTAATAAACCCCCAGTTCACCTTTGCACCCTGGCAATGAAGATAATAGTCTTTTTATCCATCTACTGTAATGTGAAGTAATTTGGTGTTGACAGTTTTGGGGTTTTTTTTTTTTCATCCTGAGAAATTTGGTATTAATTCTATTCCACTTACACCTCTTTGCAGCCGCTGCCACCGAAAGAAAAGGGACTACACGTAAGGAAAGCAGATTACAGAGCTCTCCAAATGTTACATGTTTTATTAATAACTACAACTACACTTTTTGGTCTTGTTAAAAGAAAGGAAATTGCAGCTGCCTGTGCTTGAATTTTTCTTTATAGTCTCCTTGTAATTTTGAACAAGGCTCCTGAGAGAATTAGACGTTTCATATGGCAGACTAGCTTTTGAAATGTGCAGAACATAAACAAGTACCCAAAATGTCCAGTGTGAGCACTCCAAACCAAGAAGCTGAAACATGCAGTTTTCATAGCTCTCTCTTCACTGGCATTGGAGAGCACTGACAAACTGCAGCTTCGTGCACACTGTGCTCTGGAGCAGTGACTGTGGGAGCATCACCAGCAGCATCTTCAGTCTGTCTAGGTACAGAGATTGCCTTGGAACTCCAATTTAAATGTGGCATTGCAATGCTATCTTGTCAGCCTTAAAACTAATTCACTCTACAGCAAACAAACATGCCTGTGTTGCCAAATGGGTGTGACATTTCCCAAAATACGTGCATTGTGAAGTTTTTTTTTTCCTATTGTTGGACTGCTGTTTGATACACAGTGCTATGTCAGCCACCAGTATATGATGTGTGTATCCTGTGATTCACTCAGCTAGAAAAAATGGTTTTGATACCATTACCAGCTGTTGTATAAATTGGCTGCTCCTGGAATATAATGGTTTCTGTTTTGTACCATTTAATGTACTGGAATTACTACCAGAAATAACTATCCATAATGACTTGAAAGTAATGATAGTCATTTTTACTTCTTTGGAAAAAAGGCTGCCAAAAATTCACATAAGAGTTTCATTCCTCAAGTTTATGCCCATTGAATATACTAAGTACACAAAACTTTGGTTCCTAGCTAGTGTCAGAGTAGGACTGAAGGCTTTGAGTCTTGGGTTGCCTGTAACCTAAGAGCAATGTTTAGGGGTCTCTTTATATGTCATACACAAACGCTTAAAAAAAGTGAAAGCTAATAAGCCCAAACCAACAAAATCTGCTTTCTAGTCATCGGTTTATGTACATCAGTGATCATCACACTTACAAAATGCTAAGAAATTTGCAGGTTTCCCAATCAGCAATACAAAGTTGTAACAGAGCTAACAAACTAATCCCTTCAACTAAAACAAGAAGGAAAATAAGAGAAAATTCCACCCTCTCACTTTTTGTTGATGTTGTTTTGTTTAAACTCTCTTTGAGGTCTCCACAAACGCATTTCTCTGTGGTTCCCATTAAGTCTCCTGAAATTCCCAGTAGGTTCCAAACATTAATTCACCATTGTGGCATCACTAAATAGCATCCTTCCAGGCTCATTCTCACAGCATGGACTATCTGTTGAAGGGACTGAATCACAGATCGTCCTCAGCATAGAACAGCACCCTATCTGGATGCGCATGCAGTGATTCTAACCAATGTCCTTCCAGAAGGAGGAATATAATATAAGGAGAATACAGCTCATTCTCTCCCTCTTCTCCCTTCCTTTGCAATCCCACACACAAGTACTGTTGTTTGTTTTGCCTGACTGAATGAAAATTCCAGCAAAAGCAGACAACTTCTTTCTCAAAATACCAACCAACCATTTTTATCCAAAAGCATTACTGTGTCACTCTCAAAACTAACCAGGCCCTCTAAAGTCTTCTAAGCCATGGTTAAGCTTTCAAAATTTTACTGTGTGTGAACATATCCACCACCCCTCCTGAAAAAAAGAAAAGTAGCTGGCAATACTTTATTTAGTTTACACTAACTATTTAGTGTTCACTATCTATTCAAAGAACAGTTGCAATAGGAAATCAACCAGGAGCACAGAGAAATATAACAAAACTTTGGCCTAAAAAGGAAAAAAGACAAACCAACCAACCAACCAACCAAAAAACCCCACAGCCTGAGATACAGAATCAATTCTATATTAATGTCTGTATTTAAAGAATGTGTTCATCTGGAAGTAAGGAGTGAGGTAGTACGGTATGCACTCACATAAAGTTGTTTAGGATGGGAAATAATTATGCCTAAGATATTTTATTGGTCTGCCCTTAGTAATCACTAGGGAGAAATATATCTCTCTTACTTGTTTGCATGGAAGAGACACAAATATTAAACTGGCCTTCTGAGCTATCCTTTAGACATCTGAACTAGCCTTAAGTAGATGGGACAAACACCTCCAGTCTCTGAAGGCACAAGAGAAATTTCAGTGTTCAGTGGGTGAAACTTACAGTTGATGGACACAAGCTAATGAATAGCTAAGTAAAAGGAGAATTAACACAGTTAACAGAAAATTAAACTGTATGGAGACATAGTAAAGGGACTTGTGCACTGTTAAATGCAGGTTAAGATGTTTCTGAGTTGTAAAATATACCAGTAATGAAGCATAATATATAGGAATACACTTACAGATGTCAGTAGTGCCTCTTGATCTGGACTCAGACTAACACAGATACAAAAGCAGATGAAGAAAGTAAGTCAAGGTATGGAAAATTCTTCCTAAAAAGAGATTTGAAGTATGACCTTTTTTACTATGTAAAGGAGGCAACTTCTCTGTGAATTAGCCAGGAAAACAAAGAAATCAGGATTGTTGAGAACTTGGATTTTCCTGAACCACGACATAGAGAGGAGAATTTCCACACTGCAAGAAGCACAGGTAAAATTGGTTAGGTCAGGAACTTAGATATCCAGTTCTTTATTTGTGCATCTACTAAAATTAAATAGGAGAATCAGAGGCACCAGGAGTAGATCACACCCATGACACCTGCTGAAATTCTTAGATCTTTTTTATGGAAAATATGGGATGACCTTGGTTGTGTACAGTTCTGGAGCCCCCAGCACATGAAGGACATGGAACTCTTGGAGCGGGTCCAGAGGAGGGCCACAAAGATGATCAGAGGGCTGGAGCAGCTCTCCTATGAGGACAGACTGGGAGAGTTGGGGCTCTGCAGCCTGGAGAAGAGAAGGCTTAGAGGAGACCTTAGAGTAGCCTTCCAGTATCTGAAGGGGGCCTACAAGAAGGCTGGGGAAGGACTATTTACAAGGTCTTGTAATGACAGGACAAGGGGCAATGGGTTTAAACTGGTAGAGGAGAGATTTAGACTGGATGTTAGGAGGAAGTTCTTTACAGTGAGGGTCGTGAGACACTGGCACAGGTTGCCCAGGGAGGTTGTGGATGCTCCCTCCCTGGAGGTGTTCAAGGCCAGGTTGGATGAGGCCTTGAGTAACCTGTGCTAGTGGGAGGTGTCCCTGCCTATGGCAGGGGGTTGGACCTAGATGATCCTTGAGGTCCCTTCCAACCTTACCATTCTATGATCCCCAAAGGCAGCCTTTAACTCTTGATCATTATTATGGCAAAAAGCCATGCTGCAGACACATGGAATAGAACTTGTCATCCTCAGTGTCCACAGGAGTCATTGTCCCCAGGGTACACCATGGTAGCAGTATTGTGACCTTTTGGGAGAGGTCCTGCTGCAGAAGGGCAGTTAGGACATTGCTACAGGATGGCTAAATGAGAGGGACCCCTCCTCTGTTAGTAATAAGTATCTTTTCTATTGGCTTGGTATTGTGGGGGTTTTTTTTGAGTTTGTATCAGCTCTTGGCCTTTCCAAGAAGAGCAAGAGGGAAAATAACTGCATGTCATTGCACTCTCTTGGCAAAGTTGTTACCTCCAGCTCTCAAAATCATTTCAGTAAGTCTGGTAGGTTAATTGGATCTCCTTAGGAACTGATTTAAATCCATGTGTACATTCCACTGTACAATCTTAACTGGACCAATTTCAGAAACAACCACAATAACCATAGCAATTTGCTTATATTTTTTGGAAAGGGAAGTCACAAGAGGGTGATTCCTTTGTATTTATTTTGGAGTGCCTGAAGATAATGGCTGGTTCCTTATAATGATATTGTTTGCTTAAATTCTTGACTATTGCTTTCTAAGTCTGTTATTTTATGTCCATATTGTTTCGCCAACTAATGATCTTTGACAACACTTAGTGCTTCAGGATAGTCTCCTATCAAGCATTGGTATGCCTGTGAGAAATTTCACAATTAGTGTTCTCTGGAGAGGGAGAAACCCTTTGAATGATGAGGCCTGGGCTACACTAATTCATTTAAACCACTCCAATTTTGTTGTTAACTCTGAATCAATAGGTTAAATCAAACTCTTCTTCCATCATTTCAATAGTAATCATTACAGTGGCTTCTTACTGAGTCAGTATCTCCTGTAAGACCCCATAGTTTTAAATTGCCTAATTTTTTAAGTATTAAGATAAGTATCCTCACCAGTAGTGACTTGCAGCTGTATTTTGTTCACATGCATATCCTCACCCAATCTTTAAATTCCTGTAAATTGACATTAACTCACAGATGGGATCTGTCTTGATAATTTTTTTTTTTGTCAGGTATATTTGCTGTTTAATGTATCATTAAAGCTTAATTGCCATGCCAAAAAGTGAGAAGCATCTATCTTCCCCTCATATGTTTTAACTGTTATTTAGAACACATTGCTTGCAGAACAACAACAAAACAAATACCCATGATATTTCTTCTACATTGTCACAGATTCTTTTTTTTTTTTTTTACCTAATTGGAAGAAGATGAAGCAATATTGAAAATGCAATGGCAATTAGAGGAAGCAGATGCTACAGGATGACTAGCCACATACATATTTTAAAATCTCTCTCATCTAGTCCTGCAAACCTTTCAAAACCAAAGATCAGCTGAATATCTGTTTCTTCTTTTCAGTTCAGGTGTATATTTACATTTGGAAGTAATGGAATCATAGCATTGCTTTTCCCAATTGGTAATAAATTAGAGGCATTACAGGTAGAAATGCAAACAGATGGACTAGCCCAGTGCCCTAGCAATGGTGTATCCTGATATGCAAATTCTTCTCCGAGGGTGCAATTCAGGTGCATGCAGAGGGACCATGCCAGCCAGGTAGTACTGAGCTCTCAGTTAAACCAAGGACATAAACCTTCTTTCTGACTCACTGCGTAGCAGGTTACATTTCATTGTGTTACCTGGGTTCACCTCCTTCTCCAAAACTAACTTGAATTTAAAGGTACGTTGTCCTGAGATGTTTTATCAAGGACAGAGTACCAGACAGATGGCAATCTGGCCTTGGGAGATTAGGGTATAGCTGGAGAGAGAAAAAACAAATGAAGATGAAAATGCTATGGGCAGGAACTGGCTATTAAATGTCTGTATGGTACCCTGCACAAATGGCCCTTGATCTTTTAATACAGTCATGTGACAATTTTCTAACATTCTGCACAAGTTCTGTCTGATGCAGGTATAACTGTTGATAGCAATGTTGCTTTCTTTAACATTAATCCTTCCTTGTACCTCATTTCTTCTCCTTTTTTTTTTTCTTCCCTTTCTCTTTTGCCATGCAAGTTTTGAAGAACACCTTGAGCTATAACTTAAGCTCATTCCAGATCTCTAGGGCTTGTCCACACACTTAAGGAAATAAAAGTGCTGTTTGTGGGACATGTGAAATGAGCTGGAATAATTTAGTCTCCCCAGTGCATGTAAGTACATTTCAGCAGACATTTAAGTTGTCCCCAAAAGGCAGACTAAGTGTTTATCCATATGGGTTGCACTGGGAACTATGCACCCTGTTCTCTGTCTTTTGATGAATACATAATTCACAAACTGTATGCCTGTTCTTTGGGCAGATCTGATGTAATTGATAATAAAGCTCTGTTGTTTAGACAGCCTGTTTAACCTTGACACTTGGTTTCACGGGCTGTTAGGTCCCTAGGTAATGATTGCAATTCATCTGCCAGTACTGGTGGTGTTGTAAATATAGTTGAGTTAACAAGTCACAATTTTCCCCTTTTTTTATTCTCTTTTAAATGCCTGGTAGAGGTAACAGCTATGACTCCTTGTTGGCTCTGTATGTAGCATTGTGTCATAAATCTTTTGCATATACTTTAGCACAGGACATGAGGAGAGGGGCACTGGAAGTGCCATTAGAGAATCACAGAATTAACCAGGTTGGAAAAGACCTCTAAGATCATCAAGTCCAATCTGTTGCCTAACCCTTCTATTTAACTAAACCATGGTACAAAGTGCCTCATCCAGGCTCCTTTTAAACACCTCCAGGGATAATGACTCCACCACCTCCCTGGGCAGTCCATTCCAGTAGGCAATCACTCTTTCTGTGAATAAATGTTTCATTTATTATTAACATAATTGGACATTTTAATTACTTTTTTTTAAAAAAAAATCTCATTAAGAACTTTTTTTTTTTTTTTTTTTTTTAATACAACAATGTGGTTAACATTTAGTCTTGCTGTATGGTAGACTTTCAGTAGCAGTATGTGAAAGCTGCTTCACCTTTCTGATAGGGAATTCTAAGATAACATTGAAATGAAACATTCATATTTTGGAAGAAGGTAGCAATTTAGTTTAAGGTATCAGCCTGGGATTTAGAAAGTCCACATT
Source organism: Eubucco bourcierii (assembly GCA_013396675.1). Taxonomy (NCBI): domain Eukaryota; kingdom Metazoa; phylum Chordata; class Aves; order Piciformes; family Ramphastidae; genus Eubucco; species Eubucco bourcierii. Next base: position 9,507 of record VWZE01005821.1, read on the forward strand.
CAATTACCAGTTTTGCTGTAGACCTTCTGATTGAACTGTTTATCTGCCTCTAGTCGCTCATCTGCCAGGTACGATGGACATTTCTTTTCTTCAATCCAATATTTATCTTGTTCCAACCATCCTGCAGCCAAATACTTTGTCTGACTGCCTGTGTGGCTAGCAAAATAGAAATCAGCTCTCTATCAGAGGCTTTATGAACTGTGGTTGAAATAGCTCAGAAAAGTGAATAATTATTTTTAAATTAATTACTTATTAGGAAGACATGACTGTTTCTGCAGTGAGTCATGCTGGCCATTCAAAATGAGGTTCTGAGGCTTATGTTGTCCTATATCAGTCATGATCTGGCAGGAACCAGAACAACTGCTAAGCCCAAGAAACCAGCATTACAGAAGAAAGTGGGCCAAGGTGATGCCTGACAGAAAAGAGTGATGGGATGGTGTGATTGTTTGGGAGTTCCCCGTCCTCCCACACTTCATAAAATCACCCAGACTAAACTCAGCCAGCTGGAAGTTAAGGACTGAAGCTCTATTTACAGCTTAGCACAATATACAAGCAGATATATAGCCTATATACAGGAATATCTACAGAAATATACAAGTTAAAGGTAATACAGAAACACAACACCCCTCCCAGAAATCAGAGACCCCAGGAGGGGCTCCCAACCACCCTTCCACCTTCTCCCCACCCCTATACCTTACCCCAAGGTTTGCCTTATGCGCAAGCTGAGTTTGGAGGATCGGCAAGGGGGAGTTAGAAGAAAAAGTGGTTAGTGAGGTTACCCGGCAGAGAGAAGGCAAGAAGCTGCTAGACAGCCTGAGTGTCTGAGCCCAAGACTGTCTTATCTTTGTTTTGCATTCTTTTCCTTAAACATCTCAGCAAGCCTATGAGTGAAGTAGACATTACCATTATTTTCCTTTCCCAGTCTATAATATAATTTTCTCTATTAAAATATTTCAATTAGCCTCAAACCAGCACAGATGGCTAAGACTCATAGCTTAACCCAGGTGCAGCATGCTGGTGGAAGAACAGAGGCACCATATACTTTGCATTTCCCCAGAGCTGGGGAATTCAGGCATGATCACATGCATATCTGAGAATATTTGGAACATTCATTTGGTAATCTGAAATTCCAGGAGATGACCTTTTTAATTTTGGTTCTTAGAATAACATCATTCAAGCTGTTGGGTAAAAGTGTGGCTATGCTCTCTGAGGAGCAGTGTCTTCCAAGAGAAGCCTGGGCTTGTGTTTCTCCCTTTGCTTCAGCTCTAAATAATATTCAGATCCCTGCTTTTCCATCTCCTTTTGGAGAGTAAAAATGTGTGAAGGTTTGGGAGTTCCCCACCCCCCCCACACTTTGTAAAATGACCCAGACTAGCACTCAGTCGGCTGGAAGTTAAATGATGAAGCTATATTTACAGCTTTGCACAATGTACAGCAGATATTTACACTATATACACAATATTTACAGAAATATACAAGTAAAAGGTAATACAGCAACACAACTCCCCTCCCAGAAATCAGAGACCCCAGGAGGGGCTCCCAACCACCCTTCCACCTTCTCCCCACCCCTGTACCTTACCCCAAGGTTTGCCTTACGTGTAAGGTAAATCAGGAGGATCGGCCAAGGGGGTTAGAAGAAAAGTGGTTAGTGAGGATTAATCAGCAGAGGAGCCAGAGCCCAGAAGCTGCTAGATCCCACCAGCAGCTCCTGCCCCAAGCAAGCGACAGAGAGCAACTGACTTATCAATTGTTTTGGTTAGTGTTCCCAAACAATTCTCCAGCAAGCGTATGAGTGAAGTAGACATCATGATGTTTTCCTTTCACAGCCTATAGTGCAACTTTGTCTATTAAAATATTCCAATTAGCCTCAAACCAGCACAAAATGAAAATGCTACACACTGATTAGCAGTTTAAAGGGAGATTCTGCTTACAAGTGCATACATACAGAAGGCATTCAGGTAGAATGAATCTATTCACAGACTAGGCCAAGCCTACTGGACTAAATCCTTCTAGAATCCTCCATCATATCCACCCTCAGGAGGCCTTCCAGGTCTCAGCAGACCTCACAATGCAGCTCAAAATTCCCTGCCAGCTAGAAGCCATCTGCCTCACACAAACCATGAGGTAAGTAGGGACTTGTGCTCTTCCCAAAGAGAGGAGTGAAGGGAGGAGAAGCAGGGAGTAGAAGAGGGCAATATCATAGAAACAAAGAGTCTTAGAATGGTTTAGGTTGGAAGGGACCTCAAAGATCATCTACTTCCAACCCCTGCCATAGGCAGGGACACCTTCCACTACAACAGGTCACTCAAGGTCTCATCCAACCTGGCCTTGAACACCTCCAGGGAGAGAGCAGTCACGACCTCCCTGGGCAATCTGTGCCAGCCAAGCACTGCTTTTAGAAAGCTATGATACTGGAAAGAGGAACAGAATAACAGTGTTACAGCATACTGGGATGACCAGATCCATCCCTTGGGACTCTCTCTTTTTGGGGGACTGGGCTCTGTGGTCTTCTAAAGGGAACCTGGGCCCCCAAACCACCACATTGGTCTGAACGCACACGTTGTCATCACACAGCATCATTTCACCTGCCACCACCCATCTTTATACTTCCCACAGATTATGCAATCTTTTGTTTGCATATGTATCTTTAAAAATTAATAGCAACTTTTGGCAGCCTAATACGTGCCAGTTACTGCAGACCTCACACAACTTTATTTAGTTAAGATGGCTGAAAAGAAATTATAATACACCAAAATGATTATTATCCCTTCCTCTGCAATGGGTGTTTTCCACGAATAGCTACATTGTTTAGAATTCTAAACGTCAGTCCTGAAATGAGTTGTTCAAACAGCATGTTTGGTAATTCCTGTGTGTAAAAAACAGAGCCCCATGACAGCATATTGTTCACAGAGGAAACTTAGCCTCTAGAAAAAAAGACAGAAATTGTACCTGGAACAGGGAGTAAACTTTTTGTGTGCTCATGTGGTGTCTTCTGGTTTTGTCCAAACATTTGCACAATCAAAAACTTCTGTTTTTATCCAAACCTTTCCATAATCACAAACTTCTGCACATCACTTCTTCCAAAAGAAAAAAGTTAAACTTGCTTATGTGCTATGAAAATTGGGCAATAATGCAAACCAGACGCTGACTAGCTCTCTCCATAGTAGATTAGAGTGCACTGGTGAGTCTAAATTCCTGAACTAAATTCTCATCAATCTGACAGACAGAGTCTACCTTACATGAAGTTACAGCTTCATATAACCTTAAAAAAAAAAAAAGGGGGGAAAAAAAAAAAAACTAGTCCACACTACAGCTTCTCACAGAGAGATAGTGCTTAAGCAATAGAGTCTTTTAAAAGCACATATTATCAGATAATTGTTCAACTATCTTGAAGCAAGGCCAAAGGCACTTGATGTCTAAACAAGGTCAATTTCATATATCCTCTATTAACGATCCAAGAGAACAGCATAATGGCTCTGCCTATTAGCTGCCAACACAGCAATGACTGACCTACCTCCTCTGCCTGCAACCCAAGGAGAGAGCAGATGGGAAATGGTGAGCTTGTTTGTATCACCATGTATGTGAACTAGCCTATTTACCATAGAATTGTAGAATCATAGAATGGCCCAGGTTGGAAAGGACCTTAGAGATCATCTACTTCAACCTCCCTGCCATGGGCAAGGATGCCTCTAAACTAGAAAGGCTTCATTCAGTCTGGCCTTCAACACCTCTAAGGACAGAGTATCCACAACCTTCTGGGCAACCTATTTCTCACCACCCCCATAATGATGGACTTCTTCCTGAGATCCAGCTAAAATTATTCTCAGCTTAAAACCATTCCCCTTTGTCCTATTGCTAGATGCTCCATTCCTCCTGTAGGATCCCTTCAGGTATTGGAAGATAGCTATAAGGTCTCCTTGGTGTCTTCCCTTCTCTAAGCTGAAGAACTCCAGCTCCTTCAGCCTATCCTCATAGCAGAGGTGCTTCAGCTCCTGGATCATCTTTGTGGCCCTCCTCTGGCCTCATTCTATCAGTTCTATGTTCTTCTTATGATGGAGACACCAGAACTGGATGCAGTATTGAAAGTAGAGTCTCACAAGAGAAGAGTAATCATCTCTGCTGGCCACAATCCTCTTGATGAAGCTTAGAGTACAAGTTTGCCTTCTGGGCCACATAAGCACGTTGTCAGCTCATGTAGAGCTTATCATCAATCAACACCCCCAAGTCTTTTTCTTCAGAGCTACTCTCAACCCACTCTGCATGCAGCCTGTGTTTGTGCCTGGGACTGGACAACCGAGATGCAAGACCTTGCAATTTGGCTTGTTGAACCCAATGTAGTTTGCACTGGCCCACTTCTCAAGCCTGTCAAGATGCTTCCAGAAGGCACCCCTTCCCTCAAGTGAGACCACCATAGCACACAGTTTGGTGTCATTGGCAGACTCACTGACAGTGCACTCAGTGTCACTGTCCATGTCACTGACAGATGTTAAACAGCACTGTACCTAGAACAGACCTCTGAGGAATGCCAGTTGTCACTGGTCTCCACCTGGGCATCGAGCCACTGATCACAGCTCTTTGAGTGTAACCATCTAGCCAGTTCCTTATCCACCAAGTGGTCCTTTCATCAAGTCCATGTCTCTCCATCTTAGAGACATGTCTTGCACAAGTCCAGGTCAGTTGTTCTTCCCCTGTCTACCACAGTTGCAACTGCCATAGAAGGCCACCAGATTTGTCACGAATGAGTTGCCCTTTGTGAAACCACACTGGTTGTCACTGATTACCTTGACATTTCCCATGTCTCTCAGCAGAGTTACCAGAAGGATCTACTCCATGATCTCCATGGCACAGAGGTGAGAATGACTGGTCTGTAGTTCCCTGGGTGTGATTTGCTTCCTTTATGTTTCCCCTTTTCCAATCTTTGGGAATTTCTCTAGACTGCCTCAGCTTCTCAAATATGATGGCTAGTGAGCTAACCACCTCAGCCACGAGTTCCTTCAGGACCCATGAATGTATCTCATCAGGTCCCATGGTACATTCAGGTTCTCTAGATATTTTCAGACCTGATCTGCTCCTATTGTGGGTGGTTCTTCACTCTCTCAGACCCAGCCATTGCCTTCTGTGACTTGGATGGTGTGGCTCAAGAGGTTACCAGTGAGGACTGGAGCAAAAATGTTGTTGAGTGCTTCAACCTTTTCCATATCCTCAATGACCAAGTCACCTGTATCCCTCTGGAGGGACCCCATATTCTCTTTTATTTTCTTTTTGTCTCTGACATACCTGAAAAATTCTTTTCTGCTATCTTTAATGTCCTTGGCTAGATTTAATTCTGTCAGTGTTTTTTCTTTCCTAACCTGGTTTCTGGTTTTATCAACAATTTCTTTGTATTCACTGTGGGTTACCTGTCCTTGCTTCCACCCTTTGGTGGGTTGCACTCTTGTTTTTCATTTTGACCAGGAGTTCCTTGGTCATCCATATAGCGCTCCTGGCATTTTTGCATGGTTTCCTCTTTTTTAGGAACACATTGCCTTTGAGCTTGGAGGAGATGATCTTTGAAAGTCAACCAGTTTTCCTAGACTCCCAATCCCTCCAGGGCTTCATCTCATGGTGCTTTGCCAAAGAGGTTCCTGGAGATGTCAAAGTTGGCTCTTCTGAGGATGAGGGTTTAAAGCTTGATGTCCCTTCACTGCCCTGAGGATTAGAAATTCCACCATCTCGTAGTCACTGCAGCCAAGACTGCCCAAGATCTTCACATTCCTCACTTGCATCTCCGTGTTGGTGAGAACAAAGTCTATCACAGCACCTCTCCTACTTGGTTCTTCTATTGCTTCATGGAAAAAATTATCACCAGTGATTCCCAGGAATCTCCTGGATTGCTTGTGCCCTGCTGTGTTGTATCTCCAACTTATGTGGGAGTGGTTAAAGTCCCTACTGGAGGACCAGTACTTGTGAAAGAGCAGCTACCTCTATCTGTCTATGAAGGGCCTCATCCACTTGGTCTTCCTTTTCATGTGGTCTGTAGCAGACCCCCACTGCAATGTCCCCTACCCTTCCTCTCACCCTGACCCATAGAGTCTCATTCTTCTCATCATCTCTCATCAAGTGGAGGTCCATTAGTTAGTGGGAAGTATAAACAGCAGGAAAAATTATCCTCTATGATTTATATTATTAACATTTATAGAAAAAAAAAAAAAAAAAAAAAAAGGGAACNCTTCTCTCTAAAAATCTACCTCTAACATTAGTAGTAGTTACATAGTTACACCTATGTAGTATCTTCCAGCACTACAACTGTGCCTAAACTTTTCCTGTCAACTTTTCAATTTTGCAGTCACATTCTAATATATACATATGTAAGAGAGATTTCAACTGTGTCCCCTGCTGCTATGACCAAAGAAAGAAAGATATCTTTCAGTACCATTATATGTTGGAAACAATAAAACTCAGTGAATATGATGAAGGGTTCATGCACAGAGTAAATGAAGCAGAATCCCATCACAAAGTAATGTCTTGTTTGGTTTCTGAGAAATATGCCCTTTTTAGGGGGGAAGGGAGGAAAAGAGTGCCAAAATCTCTTTGATGTTTCAGCTAGGATATCGTGGTAAACTTCCAGGCACTTCCACAATCCATCACCATGCGATATATTATTCTCAAGAACAAGCCACCTTAGAACTGATTGTGTGACTTACACTTGTTCCTTATACTTCAAGACAGACTTGAAATACGGTGATGTTGGTATCAAGTGCCCATGCATGTGAATTAGTTGTAAAAATGAGTAAGTATTGATTGCAGTTTATAGAGTGTTTTCTGAAAAAATAAAAATGGAGTTGGTGATTTAACATACTGAGGATTTTAGCTATAAGTTGCTAGAACAGCTGCAGCCTATTACCCTGAGTTGACAGCTACAGCCAACAAGTGGCATGGTACAAATGACATATGTGCCATTGAGGAATGATTGAATGTCTTAGGTGATAAAAACAATTCATTGAGTTAAAAAAAAAAAAAAAACCAAAAAAAAACCAACAAAAAAGCCCGCACCCCTCCAAATAATAAAACTCAACAACTAAAATACCCCAACTAAAGCATACCTCTCAGGAAAATCATCTGACTTTTTTTGGTCTGGGGTTTAGGAATTACAGGAGGTAATGAACTAGATCTATAAAAGGTCATATTTAATTTACTTTCATTCTTATGCAAAGGCATGACCTTGTGTTTCAGAGCAGTTCATCAGTCTCCAGAGAGAGGTTAAATAAGGAAGAAACTTACCTCTGGCAGCTAAATCAAGCAGCTTAGATTTTAGACCCTCAACTCCAGTACTCTTAACAAGATTAATATGCATGGATTCCTCCCATGCCTATTCAAAGCAGAAGAAGAAAAGGGCAAAGGAGGGAATGAACTAAAATTATTAGGGCCTTCAAGAATGCAAGGCAAGATTCCAAGTAAGCAAGTATTTCTCAGTATATCAGGCTAGTTTTAGAGCTAGTGGAATGACACTTTCATTAGCAATGTCAGATCTTTGGGAGAGAGTGTCTTCTCCATGCTTGTGTGTCACCCACCAAACCAATATTCAACTCACATAATCACATAAAAACAGTTAGGGGTTGGAGGATACCTCTGAAGATCATCTAGCCCAAGTCCTCTGCTAAAGCAGGTTTGCATAAAGCAGATTGCACAGAATTGTGTCCAGGTAAGTTTTGAATATCTCCAGGGAAGGAGACTTCACAGTCTCTTTGGGTAGCCTGTTCCAGTGTTCTACCACTCTCAAAGTAAGGAAGTTTTTTTCTCAACTTCAGATGGAACCTCCTGTGTTCTGGTTTGTGCCCACTGCCCTTTGTCCTGTCACTGGGCACAACTCAAGAGTCTGGCCCTATATTCCTAGCATCCTTTTTTAATATTTGTAAGCATTTATAAGGGTCCTATCTTCCTAGCATCCTCTCTTAATATTTGTAAGCATTTATAAGATTCCCTCTCAGTCCTTTTTTCTGCAGAGTAAACAGTCCCAGGACCTTCAGTCTCTCCTTTAAAGAGGTGGTCCAGACTACACGTCATCTTCATAGCCCTCTGTTTGTCTCTCTGTGTACTTCCCTGTCTCTGTTGGACTGAGGTCAGTCATACCTGAACACAATACTCCAGGTGTGGTCTCACCAGGACAGAGTGCAGGGGGAGAAGAACCTCCCTGGTTTGACCTGCTGAGTCAAATTCTTCTTAATGCATTCCAAGACACCATTGGCCTTCTTGGACATAAGGGCACATTGCTGGTTCATAGTTAACTTCTTGTCCACAACTCTTGGCCAGACATGTGAAATGTCTAGAGATTCTCTCTCATCATCTGGAGGTTATATTGTAACTTAGTACACGTTAGAGCATGATAAGTTTGATCACAGGGCAATCAATAACAAGAACCTATGTTTGATGAAACCTCTATCTTTCCATGTCTGGCCCCAGGCTATATATCACAAACAACTTATCCAGTCTCTGCAACTGCCATTATATATTGACTTTTAAATCACTCTATATCAGTGCACTTGAGCAGAGTGGACATCGTGCAGGACAAACAGTATGAAATCAAAGCAAAACCAACCAACAAAAAAAAAGTCTTTTTAAAACTGACTACAGGGAACAAAACACATGTTACAAAGATTGCATAAATGGGAAATACACTACCTTTGAGCCAGAGGTACGAGTGTTAGCCTGGATGTCATACACTTGGGATAAAAAGCAAAAAATCCAGCTCACAGGGGAATGCTTGTGCTGAAGCGTAACGAAATGAGGAAGATGAGACAAAGTTAAGACCCTCTGTACTCTGGGCTAATACAGACTTTTGCTCTGAAATCTCCTAGGGGGAACTGTCAGAAGCCTAGCACTGATGGTATGTGTATCCATATTAAGGAGACTCATGAATGTACCCATGAACTGTAAACACATGGAAACAGTCCTGCTGAGTGAGACCATCAGTCCACTTAACCCAGGAGTCTGTCTCCAACAAACAGGAGGAATCCACAGAATCCGCAACTGTTATATTAGTGATGTTTGAGAATTGAAATCCTGCCTAATCTTTTTCATGTACTCTGCTGTCCATGAATTTATCTAATCCTGTTCTGAACCTACCAATAAAAATACCTGTTTCTGCACACCTCCTGTGGCAATATGTTCCAGGAAATATCTATTTTCTCTGCAAAAACAAAGTATAGAATTTGGCAGTTTAAACCAATCTTTTACTACTTCCACTAAACACTCCCTAGTCCTGGTAATGCTGAATCACAGAAACACAGAAACATTCTGGTTGGAAAAGACCCCCAGGATCACCAAGTCCAACCATTATCCCTATTCTACAAAGCTCACCATTAATCATATCCTCAAGTACCACATCCAAATGACTTTTCAACATATCCGAGGTTCGTGACTTATCCACCTCCCTGGTCAGCCCATTCCAATGCCTGATCACTCTTGCTGGGGAAAGATGTTTCCTGATGTCCAATCTAAACCTACCCAGTCACAGCTTAAGGTCGTTCCCTCTTGTTCTATCACTACTAACCTGTGAGAAGAGACCAGCAGCAGACTCTCCACAACATCCTTTCAGGTAGCTGCAAACAGCAATGAGGTCTCCCCTCAGGCTTCTCTTTTTCAAACAAAACAGCCCCAGCTCCCTCAGTTGCTCTGTATGCAATTTATTCTCCAGGCACTTCCCTAGCTTTGTTGTCCTCCTCTGCAGTTGCTCCAGCACCTGCACATACTTGTAATGAGGTGCCCAAAACTGAACACAATACTCAAGGCGTGGCCTCATCAGAGCTGAGTACAAGGGGACAGTCACCTCCCTACTCCTGCTGGACACAGCATTTCTAATACAAGCTCATTGAGTTCAGTGAGCAAGACTCATATGATCACTTACTGTAGTGGTTTAAGATTTATTGGAATATTCTAATAAAAGAAAATAGATCATTGGTTGTAAAGGAATAATAATGATAAAGTCTGTATCATTCATTGGTTTATTAAAGGGTATAAAATTCAAAGTATAAAAAATTTGTTCTTTCTTTGCCTTTGGGGACTGGATCTCTTTGCTTCTCCTTAGCTCTGCTCTAATTTCTTCTACTAACCTTGACTGTCCAGAAAACAGGTGAGCTTTTCTGGTTCTTTTCTATCCGTGGAGAGAGTGGCATTGACCCCTTTTCAACTTTCTTTGTCTGAGGGGGGAGATTTGATTTCTTTATTATTTCTAAATTGTATATAATTGTAAATACGTGTAAATATACTGTGTATATTCACTTGTAAATTTAGCTTTGCTGAAAATACAGCTTTATCTATCTGAGTTGGTGTGCTAAATTCCAGTTGGGGGTGGGGGGAAGTTTCCAACCCACCACACTTACGAACTTAAAGTTGGGAATTCATTCTTTATGGCAAAAAGAATAAAAAATCCTCTTCCACTTAATTGTTTAGGTTGAGATGGACAACTGAGGATATGATTGATCACTCGCAAGGAGTCAATAAGAAGCACTTTTAGAGTACTCCAGAATTTATAACTGAAAGGCATCTAAAGCAGCTGAAAAGTGATTGCCAAGATAATAGGAAAATAAAACCTGTCCCTTCTTGCTAGTTTGGGACATAAGCTAGGCTGCATGTAGACCTTGAGGTTTAGGGAAAGAACAGCTGCAGCACAAGCAGTATGCTGAGTTTCAGATTTTGGCTTTCAATTTGAAACAATACCAAAGAGTGAAACCACACAGACATCTGAGACCTTGCAATGCTAAAATTCAAGCAAACAAACAAAAAATCCCTAAACTAAACCAAAACAACAACAACAACAAAAAAGCAAACAAATAAAGAAACAAAATAAAAAACAAAGAAAGGAAAAACCCCAACCAAACCAAAAGATTGTGACATGTGAAGGTATTGTGGTAACAAGCAACATAGGGCACAAATAATCAGCACTCTTATGTTTGAATGTTGTAGTGTCCTGAGATACTCACATGCAGGAGGGTAGGCTGCCACTTTGAGGAACAAAGCTGGGCATTTTGGTACATGCTGTGCCAAATTATCCATGCTGTATCATTGTAGTTGTGCTAGCTTAATCCAGGAATGTATTTTACCCTCTCTTTAATTTCATTTTGAATAGATAACAATATTTTTGAGCTGATTATCAGTACTTTTATAAGGCTGTACTAGATGGACTCCCACTGAGTAATACCAACCGATGTGACGAACATCCTCCCATGTGTGTAGATAAGACAGAAAACATTCCTACATGACAGGATTTGAATTAAAACCTGCCCCAGTTTCTACTTGTGAGAGCTGAGAGAAGCATAGATTGAATTCTGGTGATCAGTGCCTATTGCAGAGAGAGAGACAAAAAGACACAGTAGATGAGACAGAGCAGGATGTGAGCTTTTGGTCCAGTTATACAAAGTAGGATCCATCCTAGAGACACAATATGAATGTTTATTTCATTACACTTAGCTCAGTTCATCACCATGCCACCTTGTAATGTATTTTGTAGCCTAAATTACTAACAAAAATGTTGAGTTTCCCTGTTCCAGTTGCTGTCCTTTCCCTTCCAGTTGCTGTCTTTTAGGGTGAGAGAATACTAGGAGTTTTGTCAATATAAGCCATACAAAGTAGTACTTCTCCATTTCTTTTGGGTTTGCCCAACTCTATAACCAAATTAGTTATTTTTCAAAACAGGAGTAAGCAACATTAGCTAATTGGCAGTACATTTATGGTATTGTTGGCAGGAAATCACATTTGGTTTATTCATTTAGTTATTAATTCCCTCAAAATATTCCTCATCCAGTTATGTAATTTCCTCCAGACACTGTTTTATAACCATGGGGCTGATTCACCACTGTATCACTCCAGTTTTATACCAGCACCATTCTGGCTGATTGATTCTCAGAAGAGTTGTATCAGCATAAAACTATGGCAACAGAGTTGTGAATCAGGACAAAAACCAGGGGCAGATACTCCAGGCAGAAAAATTATTTAGAGAAACCTAATTGTTATAGGTCTTGACAAGGCCATAGTACATTTAGATGATTTTCTACCATCTCTGGCTGATTAAAAGCACTCCCCAAGTCCTGCAGCTTTACAGACCCACTGAAGATACAGCTGCAACTCCCAGCACATGAGTTTCTCCCACCCACATCTCCACCAACTAGGCTTATTTTTAGCCTTTTGCCAGGAAGGGCTGGAAAAAAAAAAATCTTAACAAGTTTGTGTTTTTGTTTTGTTTTTGTTTTTGTTTTTTTTTTTTAAAGACAGTGTAAACTCAGAAAAACCACGTTGAACTGCTTCAGCTGAGGGCCTGGACTTTCCCAATGTTTTTGTAACTACAGAGTCCAAAGCAGAATAATTTTGCTTAGACACTACAAAGGGCTGGTAGCTTTTCCATCCTGTCTAGTTGCAGAGTGTATGGAGCTGTCTAGGATATTAGAGTTCACTTATTATTGTTTCTGTTTTTGCTTTGGTGGTTGTGGATCAGGTACACCCTGCCTGCTGTACCTACAGGCTGAGAGGAGACTGAACTCTCTCCCATTACACTTGTAAGCATCCACAACTGGCTGCATTGTGGGACGTGATTGGGAAATGTGACATCATGTGTTAGATTACAAAGCATTCTTCTTCTGTTGCCAATCTCTGCTGTAAAGAGATGATTTGAAATGTGCCAGTATGATCAATCAGATGCTTTTAAAGATTCTAAAACAGCAAAAACAGAGGTAACGCATCAATTTTGTCCCAAGAAACAGACAATAATTTTAAGTACATGTATGATTTTTTTTCCCTGTTAACCAGATTCATTGATGAATTTGCTTCACCTTTTTCTGTTTCTGTCACAAAGGATTAATAAACATTTTGCAACTTGAAGACAAAATGTTCTAATGACAGCAGCATTTCAAATTTAAGCAACAACAAACCTCAGCAATTTAATTAAAAAAAAAAAAGGAAAAAAAATATGATCCTGCTGCTTTGTGGTTTAAGAGACATTCAATACAAACAAAAATATTTGCTCTTCAGTCTGTTTTCTGCAATGTTCCTCTCCGTGTGTTTCTAAACTTTCTGACAGCTTTCAGCTGCTGGACATACCAAGAGGAAATGCTCTTGCTACCTTCGTATCAGTCATGGGAATCAAGAGTTGATCCAGTTACTTACGTGTTTCTTTTAAACAGCAATCAGTGCTAGTCAGCAAAGGGCAAGATACCTACTAAATAATTTTCACTATAAAAATATTTATCTGCTTTTGATTTGCTCACAGTACATAGTTCATGCTTCCTGCTTTAGCCATGATTTGTTTCTTTGTATATTCTTTGGTTGTTTAAAAACTTCAGTAAAATGTTTCCTTTCATATTTAGGTTCCTCTAGCTACTCTGCTTCTCTTCTTCTCCACATGATTAATGTATTCTTCAGTCAAGTTCTCACTTTCCAAGATGAATTACACTCTAGTCGATCATGTTTTAGAAGAGGCTTAATTTCATTGTCATAACTTCTTGATCAGTCTATAAGGGCCCAGTCAGTAAGACCTGCTGGTGTGTAAAGACCTACTTGCTTTGTAGTCCTCCATATGCCCATCTCCATCTGCTATAGCTTGTCTTAGACATAGTTTGCAAGCTCTTTGCAGAGTTCCCATATTTCTGCTTTACATTTCTGACTGAGAAAGACAGGACACAGCACGCTGCAGTGCATGTAAAATGAGTCTGTCACTCAAGGTCCCTTGAGCCAGAGCTGTATAGCTAATCTGTGCATGAGCAGTAAGCCTGCTATCAGGCAGCATGTTGGGCGTAACGAACATGGCAAGGATCAGCTTTATGATCTCACTGTGTATACCATTTGAGATTTATCTTTGTGGGGTCAATCATAGAATTACAAAATCACAGAAACATTCAGGTTGGAAAAGACCCCCAGGATCACCAAGTCCAACCAATAACCCTACTCTACAAGGTTCACCCTAAATCATATATCTAAAAAACACATCCAAATGACTTTTAAACACATCCAGGGTTGTTGACTCTACCACCTCCCTGGGCAGCCCATTCCAATGCCTGACCCCTCTTGCTGGGAAAAAATGTCTCCTAATGTCCAGTCTGAACCTACTAAGTCAAATTTTGATGCCATTCCCTCTTGATCTATCACTATCACACCTGGAGTACTGTGTGCAGTTCTGGAACCCTCAGCACAGGAAGGACATGGAAGTGTTGGAGCGGGTCCAGAGGAGGGCCACAAAGATGATCAGAGGGCTGGAGCAGCTCTCCTATGAGGACAGGCTGAGGGAGTTGGGGCTCTTCAGCCTGGAGAAGAGAAGGCTTCGAGGGGACCTGATAGTAGCCTTCCAGTATCTGAAGGGGGCCTACAGGAAGGCTGGGGAGGGATTATTTACAAGGTCCTGCAATGACAGGACAAGGGGCAATGGGCTTAAACTGGCAGAGGGGAGATTTAGACTAGATGTTAGGAGGAAGTTCTTTACAGTAAGGGTGGTGAGGCACTGGAACAGGTTGCCCAGGGAGGTTGTGGATGCTCCCTCCCTGGATGTGTTCAAGGCCAGATTGGATGAGGCCTTGAGTAACCTGTACTAGTGGGAGGTGTCCCTGCCTATGGCAGGGGGTTGGAACTAGATGATGCTTGAGGTCCCTTCCAACCTTACCATTCTATGACTCTATGATTTACCTCTGAAAAGAGACCAGCACCAACCTTTCCACAGCATCCTTTCAGGCAACTGTAGACAGCAATGAGGTCTCCCCTCAGCCTCATCTTTTTCAAACTAAATGGCCCCAGCTCCTTCGTTTGCTTCTCATAAGATTTATTCTCCAGGTCCTTCCCCAGCTTCCTTGCCCTCCTCTGCACTCACTCCAACACCTCCACATCTCTCTTGTATTGAGGTGCCCAGAACTGAACACAGTACTCGAGGTGTGGCCTCACCAGAGCTGAGTACAAGGGGACAATCATCTCCCTGCTCCTGCTGGATGCAGCATTTCTAATCCAAGCCAGGACGTCATCGGCTTTCCTTGCCACCTAGGCACACTGCTTGATCATATTGAGCTGTTTGTCTATCACAACGCCAGGTTCCTTTTTGCCAGACAGCTTTCCTGCCACACTTCCCCAAGCCTGTAGCGTTGCTTGGGGTTGCTGTGGCTCAAGTGCAGGATCTGGGATTTGACCTTGTTGAAGTCATTATATATCTGGCAATTTGAGTACCTGAGAATCCAGTAAGTGGTTAATATTCTACTGTAGTGATCAAAGTCAGAAAAAAGAGGGGTTTCTGAGAAGACTCAGAAATGTCAAAACCTATTGTACTTGTGGGTGATGTACACCACCTCCAGCGAAAATCCCAGTGTTAGGCCTGTGGCAAATACTAAAAAATTTAGGATCTAAAATTGTGAACGTGCAAAGACAGTAGCTTACTTGCTCTGTCCTCATATAAGGCCATTCCTCACCTGGCTAAGTGTCAGCCTTGGAAGTGAACATACTGATGTGAGTGCCAATGGCATTTTTCAGCTTCTTTAATGAAATAACCATGTTCTGCTTTTATTCAAAGTCATTTGCATGGCATCTCAAGATCACCTTCAGGCAAAAGAGGAAAATAAAGGGCTTTATTTTTGTCACTTCCTACATTTGAATAATCATTGTTGCTTTAAGTAATCCATAGCTTTCATCTCTTTTGGGAAATAACACTACAGTTGTGACTGATGTCAAAGTATGCCTAATTGTACGTACGTTATGTTTACATGAGCTCCTGGGGCTGACACACCATGTCCTGTCCTTCCCCCTGTTCTGAATGGAACAACTGCATGACACTTTGTTTAAAGTCGTGATGGGAGTGGGATTTATATTTACCTGAACTTCATGCTCATGCAACTCCTGTTCATCTCAAAGGATGTGCAGAACAAGTTTGACCTTTCTATAATTGTGTGTGAGGAATACACTTCAGTCTATCAGTTTGGTTTCCCACAAAAAGCTCTAATTTTATCCAGGGAAGATTAACCTAACCCAGGGAAATGGATAGAAAACCTATAAAATAAAATATATTATTCAATATTTATTTCAATAGGAGGCTTTGAGAAAGTCAGACATACTGAATAGAATCACAGAATCACACAACCGATCAGGTTGAAAAAGCCCCTTGAGATCATCAAGTCCAACCTATCACCCAGCATTATCTAATCATCTAAACTATGGCACCAAGTGCCACATCCAGCCTCCTTTTAAACACCTCCAGGGATGGTGACTCCACCACCTCTCTGGGCAGCCCATTCCAATACCAATCACTCTTTCTGTGAACAATTTCTTCCTAACATCCAGCCTAAACCTGCTCTGGTGCAATTTGTGACTGTATCCTCTTGTTCTGTCACTGGCTGCCTGGGAGAAGAGACCAACCCCCATCTGGCTACGGGCTCCCTTCAGGCAGTTGTAGAGAGCAATAAGGTCTCCCCTGAGCTTCCTCTCCTGCAGGCTGAACATCCCCAGTTCCCTCAGCTGCTCCTTGTAGGGTTGCGCTCCAGCCTCCTCACCAGCCTTGGTGCCTTTCTCTGGACACATTCAAGCACCTCAACATCTTTCTTAAATTGAGTAGCCCAGA
Source organism: Eubucco bourcierii (assembly GCA_013396675.1). Taxonomy (NCBI): domain Eukaryota; kingdom Metazoa; phylum Chordata; class Aves; order Piciformes; family Ramphastidae; genus Eubucco; species Eubucco bourcierii. The sequence goes on from VWZE01005821.1 coordinate 26,059, forward strand.
ACTGGACACAGGACTCAAGGTGTGTCCTAACCAGTGCTGAGTACAGGGGCAGAAGGACTTCCCTGGTCCTGCTGGCCACATCATTCCTAATACAGGCCAGGATGACATTTGCCTTCTTGGCCACCTGGGCACACTGCTGGCTCATGTTCAAAGTAGAGATATGATGCCTCCACGAGGTCTGAAACACAAGTCAAAATAAATTAAAACTAACAAGTCATGTCTTTTCACATTTTTAGAGTAATAGACACAGAAGAACTGCAACATCTTTCTGAAGAAAGATTCCCTCAGCATCACATTTAAGAAAGTTTTCTAGTAGGGAGGTTCACGTATTCATTTTGTTTGAAAGAGGGAGAAAATGATACGACAAAACTGTAAGAAATTCTGCCCTCAGTGATTGTATATAATTTTTTTAGAGAATTGTCATTTTACAGGCCTCGCTTTTGATGTTAATTCATAAAATCCCTTTATTTTTTACAAGAAAATAGAAGAATCCTGTTGCTTGATATTTATGATCTCCTATACTCACTGCAATCTTGCAAGTGTGCTCTATAACCTTTTGAATGCTATTATCTCAAGCATCTTGAAACTTCAGAGGTTCACACCATTGATCTCTGATCTGTTGCAGTGGAATGAGAAGGAAAGAAGGAGGAAGTCATGAGCTTAGATGACAAGCATCCCTTACAAATTAGCAAGCTTACCTAATAAAAATAGCTGTAAGTGAAAAGGGGATGTGAAAAGACTTACGTAGTTTACATGGCAGTTTTGGACAAAAGGTTTAAATACTAGTAAAGACACTGTGAAACCTTCCCAGCTGCCCCTCAATTAATCTCTTCCAGTTTAGTGTTAACTGAAGAGAATCCAATTTGTGTTTCCCTGAGGCCTCTTCATGAGGTGAACTAAAGCTCTGTAACTGGAGACAGTATAGAAATTCAGTTCAAAAGCACAGTCCTGATCCAAACTATCCCACTATAGAGTGCACTCATCCTTGGTCCAGATGGGAAGAGAAAAATAATAAAATCCTAGACAAAAATAAATTCCAGTTTCATCCTCAGAGCTTGCCTGAAAGGGGGTTCGAGGGAAAGCCTTATGAGAGGCTGAGGGAGCTGGGGTTGTTTAGCCTGGAGGAGACTGAGAGGGGGCCTTATCAGTCTCTACAACTACTTGAAGGGAAGTTGTAGTCAGGTGGAGTCAGGCTCTTCTCCCAGGCAACTAGTGACAGAACAAGGGTGCATGGTCTGAAGATGCACCAGGGGAGGTTATTAGGGTATTAGGAAGCACTTCCTCACAGAAAGGGTTTATTAGGCACTGGAATGGACTGCCCAGGGAGGTGGTGGAGTCACCATCCCTGGAGGTCTTTAATAAAAGATTGGATGTGGCACTTGGTGGCATGGTTTAGCTGATGTGGTGGTGTTGGGTCAGAGGCTGGACTTGATGATCTCGGAGGTCTTTTCCAGCCTCTGTGATTCTGTGAGTCTGTGATCTGGCCCACAGAAAGTGCAGTTTCAGGCCTTGCTTTCTCACATAAAAGGGGCAAGGTTGCTGTTTAATAATGCAGCACTTTAGCCCTTTTTTCTCTCACTTACCTACAGCATTAAGCTCCCATTTCCTAAAGGGCTTCAGGCTTCCATCCCCCAAGAAACTGCCTAACTTGAGTACGAGTCACTTTTGCCTTATCCCCTTGAGGACACCATTATGGTGCTCTCAGACTTGAAATGATGATGGATTCAGAGATACCAGGGATTCGTTCTGGTTGTACCCTTGCAGCAAGAAAGGCATCCACTACCTCCTGTGGTCCCCTAGGCCACGGAAGCAAAGTTGACACCTGTGATGTGGTCAGAACCATGAGTTTGTTGTTCTGCTGTGCTTGGCTTCCTGGTAAGTACTCTTAGGCAACCACAATGTCACCTTTTTAATATCCTGTTATCCTGGTTTCCATCTCTTAACATGATCTTTCACCATCCTTGCCCCTCACTGCTCCCTGGTCCTCTTCTGGATAGACAACCTATTCATAATTACTCACTTACTATTGATTCCTATTTTCCTAAGGCCATAAGCCAATCATTCATTACCTCTTTTCTGACACAGGTAACCTCAGCTCTATATCCTATCACTGATGTGGCTACTAAGGTGTTGCTGGCCTTGCCCAAGCTCACAGAATCACAGGATCACAGAACTGTCAGGATTGGAAAAGACCTCAAGGATTATCTAGTTCCAACCCCCCTGACATGGGCAGGGACACCTCACTCTAGACCAGGTTGCCCAGACCACATCCAGCTTTGCCTTAAAAACTTCCAGGGATGGGGCTTCCACCACTTACCTGGGCAACATGTTCCAGTCTCTCACCACCCTCATGGTGAAGAACTTCCTAACATCTAATCTAAACCTACTCTCCTCTACATTCCCCTTAGCTCTATCACTACCCAACACCCTAATAAATCCCTCACCAGCTTTCCTGTAGCTCCCTTCAGATACTGGAAGGCCACAATAAGGTCTCCTCAGAGGCTTCTCTTCTCCAGACGAACAGCCCCCAACTTTCTCTGTCTTCATAGGTGAGGAGCTCCTGCCCTCTGATCACCCTCATGGCACTTCTCTGGACATGTTCCAGCACGTCCATATCTTTCTTGTAATAGGAGTTCCAGAACTAGACCTGAAACTGTCTTTCAGGGAAGTTTGGCCATCTCTCATATCACTCCCTCTAAACAACCTGTGAAATCTAGACATTTTTCATGGTGCTATCAGTAACTCCTGTCAGCTTCTGTCATCGTTATCTGTCACATCCAGCAATTTCTCACATCAGTTCAGTCAGATGAACCTGAGGGCAGGGCTCAGTCAGTGACCTGCAGCACTAACAGTCCTGTCTGCTTTCAGTTTTGGGGAGGATTTACCAGCTTCCATCTCAGACTGCAGGGCCCTTAACCTTTCGTTAAGGATTCACATAATATTCATCAGTCTGAAATGGGAGCCTCAAGCCACCATCACTGTACATCTGATGAAAAATAAGAATTCCCAGAACTCTGGGCTGAATGAGCTTTGATGAATGGGAGAAAACAGAATGAACCTTGCTTTTAGAATATATATATGTAAAATGCAGAAGTGATTTTGCATTGTTCTTATAAACATCTTGAGCACCTGCAAATTAAGACTCTTGAGAGATTTTTCAGAGATTAGATTATAAGCTTGGGGCAGTCTGTTAGTGGCGGGAGGGCAATAAAGCTACTTTCAATATGATACTCTGTTAGTTTCTGGAGGAGAGTAATTACTGTGCTCAAGAGATCAAGACCTTGGACATGATGACCGACTGTGTCTTGCTAGTCCTCTCCTTCTGTGAAGCAGAACTGGAAAAGAAGGGAGAAAACTTTATTTTCTGTGCCCACTTGCAATTATAGTAGAGGAACTGCCACCAGGTTTGGGATCCATGGCTTCCATACTTATTGCAAGAGAGTACTCCAATGACTCAGCTAAGGTGAAGGCTTGAGCTTCTGTCTTGGAATTCCTTTACGTCTGTCACTAGTGAAGACATCACCAGTGGGAATCCCGCAGCCACTGGGTTCAGATCAAAGTAGAAATCAAATCATACCAGAGAGAAGGTGGAAAAGCTTCAGCTGTTTTTATGGTTCATTATCAGCCAGCTGGAGGAGCACATTGCCAAATCATGACATTATGCAGCCACAGCTGGTCCAATCTCACTTCTCCTAAGCCTTGTCATCTGACAAGTAGCCAAAACATTGAGAAGCAATAATTTCTTCTGATCCCATATAAAAATTCTCTGGACACAAGGGTCATTCACTGGTTATAATTAAGTTTCATCAATGAGAATGTGAGTTGCCATAGCACAGGAGACAAATGAGAAGGTAGAAGCATTGAGCCAGATACTATCATACACTGTTTATCTCCCACTGGGGTCACTTTCCTTGCAGGGTTGCTGATGGCACAGAGAATCATGCAGCTCTTCCAAGCTCAACTTCTCATCTGCCATGATAGGCCTATCAACCAGGGATCTTTCATGGCACAAGTATTGTGGTCATTCAAGTAACAAGGCAGTTCAGAACAGGTCTCACTCCTCCAACAAGAACTAAGTCAAAAACATTCCTTCAGTTTTCCAAGTATCCTGTGCTGAGTTCTCCTATTGAAATGGTAATTTGAAGTGTTATAAATTAATAGGGCAGAATTCATTAAATGACTGAATTCATAGCCAGAAAGATTGTAACCAAAGTTCTGCATACGTGCGTGCAGCTTCCTTATCCTTTCGGCTAGCACCTAGATGCTTGAAAACTCAAGAGGAGTCCTTCACAAGAGAAAGATGTCACAGAGTGGAGGAAGCACATGCAGATCCATTGAGAACAGGTCACTTGTGTAATAGAATCATGTAATAAAACTATTTAAAACTCCATATTCTGACAATTACTGAAAAGAGAGAGGCAGAAACAGGGTTACAATGCAAGCTTTCTATGAGTCTAATTCCAGCTTGGAATAAGAAGCAATTAATGTAAACTCCATCTATGTTATTTTCTGTAACTGCATAGCTCCATGAGCACATATCCATAGTTAAACCATTTGGTAGAAGGGGGAGGGGAGAAGTGACCATGAAATTCCTTTCTTTTTATTTTTTCTATTCTCAGAGTTTTCACATATAAGCTAGAAGTTTTAGTTGCTGTCAGCTTTCTTAAATGCTTCTGGGTCAAGAGCCAGTATTAGAAATTATTTGAATAGTCATTCATTTTAAGCAAGAAGGGACCCACTGCAGCTGTGATACAAAGGAAAATCTGCCTCTGAGCAGCTTACTATGCAAATGTAGTTCTATCACAATGACTGCAATAAGAACATACTGTATTGTCCATAATTACATCCATATTAGGAGTGAAAAAAAATAGCTAAGCTGTTCAGTTATATGCCAAAACTATTTCCTAAGGGACATTTATTTTGACTAATGTTAGGGTAAAAAAAAAAAAAAGAAACCAATCTGGCCTAGTTTAAAGCACTTGAGTTGTCTTTTATGTTTGATGGAGAGAAATAGAGAAAGCCAAAAATTTATGTAAAGCCAACGTTCAGTTTTAAGGTGACCAGAGCTTTTAGAGTGGCAAGAGTTCCTCTTCCTTGGCAAAAAGCAGGAATTCGTAAATGCAGAATGAGGCAAGGTTACTGTTCTCTGGGAGAAGTATTTTTTTTCCCCCTGTCTACTGCAGCACTGTTCTGTGATTTGACACAATGCCAGTATTCACTGGGACAAAATCCTATCTCCTGAAGTACTGACTGCTATTTTGGCTCTGGGTATTTGGAAATACACTCTTGTTGCTACAGTGATCTCAGTATAAATCTGTTTTCTTGCCTACTTGCCGTTTCTTTAGTTGCCGTTGTCCTTAACTGCAGACTGAAATAACAGATCATATTACTTCCAAACAAGATAATTCATAGATAGACATTCTTAGAGTAGAGACACAGGTCTGCTAACTGTTGGTTGACTGCAGTGCTGGATTCTCTTGAAACCTGTGTCATCAGGTTTCACCGTGAATTAGAGATAGGTTTATGTAAACCTACAAGTGCCAGTAAGAATCACTGGTTGGCAAACTACAGATTTAGTTTCCCTACAACCATTACTTGGCCTGAGGCTTTCCTCCCTGAAACATTGTTTTCTAAAAACAAATAAAATTTTTTAAAAATATCATTCTGCCCATTGTGAACTTTGAAAGTTGTTGCCATATGTTATCGCTGTGCAATTGCTGCGCCTGTGTGAGTGCAGTTTAAAACTGAAGAGCATTGAGACAGTTTGTTACAAGATTGAGGATTAATATTTAGCAGCATGAAGAGTACAAATTAATCAAAGTTTGGGAAATGAAAAAAACCGAGGTAGTTCTATCTTCTTACCAGACACAGGTGTTGAAATGCTTACATTGGGATGACTTGTCTTCTGTATTCTGGTAATGAAGTCCACACTCACTACAACGTATCTCATTATATGTATCACTCCCATAATCTAAACGCAGCAGTGTCATGGTTCTATCTTTCTTTCTTTTATCTCCCTCTAGCAAACAGTATGAACAGCTCTTAATTCTGGTATCATTCTGAGAGGAAAAGTAGTTTAGAGAAATATCCTCAAGAACTATCTTTTTTATTTTATTTATATTTATATTTATAAAGGAAGTTAACTCTTCCTTTGCAGAATAAAACTGTCCTTTACTCAAGACAGCTTCATTCAGTGTAAGATGAAGCAACTTCTTTGTAGCTATACAGCAAGTGTAGACAACATTTCAGAATCCCCAAAGACTTTGATTTTGATATCAGTCCCCCTGAAAGTCTGACACTAAACACAGTCTTCTGTGGAGTAGAGACTTTGCCTCCAAAAGAAGCCAAGTAGAGTGTACATTAGTGGGATCAGGTATAGAAAATGCCTTGTGAATGGATCGGTAAGACATTCAGTGCTTACAGGCTTGTCTGTGGATGAAACTGAGTTACACAGAAAAGCAACAATCATAGAGTCAAAGAATGGTTTATGTTGGAAGGGACCCCAAAGATCATCTAGTTCCAACCCCTTGCCAAAGGCAGGGACACCTCCCACTAGAACAGGTCACTCAAGGCCTCATCCAACCTAGTCTTGAACATCTCTAGGAAGGGAACAGCCACAACATCCTTGGGCAACCTGTTCCAGTGTCTCACGATAGAATCTGCCTATGCCCCCAAGAGGACAACACAACAGAGTTTGAAGAGAAGAGATCATTTTGGGAAAATAAAAGGCAGTTTGAAGATGGCATAAAGAGGTGGGAAAGCTCTAACTTTGAAGAATTTGGAAAAGCCTCGGTGTTTTTCCAAACCTTTGATGCTTCATTTGATCCAGACCCTCAACAAGACCCCAAAGAGACCACTCCATCAGAAATTGCTTAGATTCAGGCTTACAAGAGAGAAGAAGAGCTCAGAATCTAGGACGTGGCCCCATTTTCATAGATCTATTAACCTAATGTATGTGTACAAATAAGAGAAGTCTACTGGAAAGGCAATTATGGGACTGCTACCAAAAGCCAGCCTTAGCTCTGGACACAGCCTGTGGCAGGTATTCGTTGGTGTCCCACTCACACTGCAGGAGCTTAGCCAGAACTTCACTGCTCTTGGCTGGCATTTCACGTTGGACAAGGCTGTTACACCACTTGCCAAGTCTGCATCACCTCCATCAGCTTTACCACCTGTGATGAGCACGGTAAGCTTGGGAAATATTAACTCCAAAGGTTACAGATCTTCAGAAAAGGGTTGTTTGGCTTTGGAATGTGTAGACATTAACAAAACAACTCCTAGAAATGCAGGTCTTTCCAGTGCACCGGGCTAGGTAATGACTGTTACAGCAGTGGTGGCTGATGTCCCTAAGCTGGTATGCTCCCCTGACGATTGATCTTTTTGTTAAGAGCATTAGACTGAAACTCAGGAGACTGGCCTAATTTCTTTTGTCACAGATGTCCTGTATGACCTATAACAAGCTGTTTATTCTCATTGTGTGCTACTTTGGAGACTGGAGGGTGATGCTTCCCTATCCCATAGGGATATTTGTCAATAGACATTAATCAATCTTGTGCAAAGTCGCTAATGGAAACTAGGAGAGGGGGTGAAAGTGAACAGACAGAACATCTCTGTTTCATCACATTTCTCATGGTGAGACTCCATGGGAGGTTTTGATTGTTCTTTCAGGCCAGTCTTCCTAAGAGAAATCAAGGCAGATGATGTCATGAGAGGAAAGCTGTCAGGATACAGCTTCTCCTCTTTGCTCACCTTCCTACCGTCCCTTCTTGATTCTTTGTTTTGTTGTCACATCATTCCTGTTTCTTTTCTTATCTATCTACTTCAGGTATTACTTTTCATTACTCTCTCATTTTCTCTCTCTGCCATTTATTCTCTTCCATTTTTTCTTTTCACCCAATATAAATGTGCATTGAACTAGGAAATAAGGAGTTTTGCCTGTCCCTTGGGCTCTCACGTCTGCCTCCAGAATAAATAGAAACATATGTTGAAATAACATTTCAATCTTCTGTTTAAAGCATAGTTACATTATAACAATTAGTTTAATATTAATTTTGCTCTATTTCAGGGAGTTGTTACCTGAATACATATACAATAATAGTGTTTGGGAAGGACTGTAGTGATCTAATTCAGTGCTATTATGTGCACGTATGCTGAAATGTTGGCTTTGAGTACATATTCAATTCCATTGTTGGGGGGACAGCTTTATAAGAGAGAATATGCATTTATGCTAAGAATTTGTTATGCTGAAATGAATGTGTTGGCCAAGCCTAACATGTTTCTGTGCACATTCTCATCAATACCTTATGCATGAGATTTCCTACCAAGGAAAGGTATTTTACCTCCATGTCGTGTGGAGTTTAATGGAGCAGAGAGGATAAATGAGTCGATTTTGAATATCTGTGTTTTCTTAAGTGATAATAAACCATGTCTTTAGCTATTTCAACTGTTCTTTTCTTGCTTAGTGCATCTTTTAGGAGGTGTCAAAGCGAAACAGCCTGCCCAGATGGAATTCCACCTTCTCAGTGCTTGACTGGTTGTTTAAAGTCACTGCTGAGTCTGCAGTGCTGTGCGGGAATGATGATGTGTTGGCAGAGTGGAGAGTGAGAGGGAAAACAGGAAAAAGATTAAGTAGGCAACTGGTGTGTTCTCTTGCCTAATGATATCTTGTATAAAAATAGGGTAGCAATAATTTCATAATTAGTCACCTACAAATGGAATAGAGCTACTTAGATGACAATTGTTGCTTGCTGTTCAAATAGATGCAGAGATTCTCTGATGTAGCATTCAAAGGAACACCAAACAGAAAAAGATGGTCCCCTCCAAAAAGGACCTGGTTTTCTTATGCAATCTGTAGAATATCGTGTCTTAAAAAAAACCCACTACTATTTGTTCAATAGCAGTAGAGATTGCACTGCTGCCTCTAGTGTTAGAGGTTATACATGTGTGTAAAAACTAGACTGGGAAGTTTATTCCAAAACTTCACCCTCTGGTAGCAGCACTATCAATTCAGCACAGTTTGTTCATTCTGCTCTGCCTCTGCTTTCTGCTACAGGTGACTTATCTGAGGGCATGGGCCATGAACATGAGAATGCAGTTCTTGAAAATGATCTCAAATGCTTACTTCCCAGATAGCATATTTTGACTTCCTTCTGTACAAGGTAAAATTTGCCTGGAATACAAGCAGAATTTGCAAGATTATGCTATCCACATGTCAGAATCTGTTAAGTAACAGAGTGCCCCAATTTCTATCAAAAAAAGCAGTAGGAGAAAAAGTGAGGGGGGACAGAAAAGGCAGTTATATATATGTTTTGGGTTTGTTGTTTTGTTTTTTTTTCCTCATCATAGCTTCTCATCTTCTGCAGAAATTCAGTGCAAACGTCCTGTTTTCTGGCATCCTAATCAAATGCAGCTTGTAACTGATCTGTGTATGCTAGCAACCAATACTTTGTATAATGTTTGAAAACCCTGCAGTTTGTAAACATTTGAAAATAAAATAATTTATTCCTGCAAGATGAGTTTGCAACAGGAGGAATTTTTTATTCTTTTTATACTGCCAGGTTTACTTTCCAGTGTTTTGATACAGTAGGCGCTAAGAAAAAATCTTAAACCCAGACAGGCTGACATTTTGTGCATATTAATAATAGGTACCAGAATTTTCCAAATAAACTGTATCAGTTTGTGATATCAAGAACTGCTCTCTCGGGTCCAGTTCCCTGAGAGCTTCAAGTCATTCAGAATTTGTATCCTGGCTTTGTGACTTAGCTAGTGTCTTGTTTTTAACGCTGTCAAGATCTGCCTAACCTGTTTGACTTGTGGAATAGATGTAGCCCAATCAATCCCACATCCTTAAGCCAGGAGCAATTTTCTTCAAACATGTTGTTTGTAGCATCCACAGAAGCATTATACAAGCTAAATATCCAAGGAGTGGTTGCAACAGGGAAGGAAAAAGGTGAATTGCTCTTTCTCCATAAATTTTATCCAGCTTCAGTTTATAATTCATATTGGACATTTGGTGCAATCGAAGTGTCACAGAAGGCAAATCAGATGGAAAGGCTCTTACACCCTTATTGACTGCATCTGTAGCATCTGTCCAGAAAAGCTAACTGCAAAAGCATCTAATGTTTTCTCTCCTGACTTTTTCAGAGGAGCAATACGTGAGATTCCTGAAACAGTTATGTTGCTTAAAAAAGGAAATGAGGAAAGGTGAGGAAAAAACAAAAAAAATAAGAGAGAAGTGAGATAGTAGTTGGTGGGATGGTGACGGCCTTGAATATTTGTTATCAGTCTCAGAGCTAGCCTTAGAGGGTCTCAACAGAGGGTCTGCTCTGTCACCAGGTTTCCAAGGAAACAAGACTAATTAGAAGAGTGTGACTACTGCTGGAAAATATGGTCTAGCAGGTAGGGTGCTGACCAAGGAGTTGGAAGGCATGTGTGATATTCCTAGCAGAGTTCCTGTCAGTGCAGTGTGACCTTTCAAAGGTCAATTAATATCTCTAAAGCTGCAAGGCTTACAGTACTCCTCTTTGCCTTTGAAGGTCAGCTTGGCAGCCCTTCAGATCAAGGAGCACTTGCTGGTACAGGGATAAACTGAGTGCACTGTGGCCACTGCTCTAGCTGTTGTTTCTAAGTAGTGTTGCAGTCCAAATCATAACATGATTCTCTTCAGCATACAAATGCTGAGTAGTTCTTCAGGTGTGACTTTGACACTCATTTGCTGGGGACTTGCACCCCTTTGGGCCATCTAAGTTGGACATTTAAAATCTGTGACTGTGGCTAGAAATCCCTCTCAGATTTTGCTGCTTCTTTCCTTTAGCACACCTTCACAGTGTCACTTTTTAGAAGACCTCTAGAGCCTCAAATCCTCTCTTCCTGGATGTAATGATCNGCATGATTCTCTTCAGCATACAAATGCTTTGACACTCATTTGCTGGGGATTTGCACCCCTTTGGGCCATCTAAGTTGGACATTTAAAATCTGTGACTGTGGCTAGAAATCCCTCTCAGATTTTGCTGCTTCTTTCCTTTAGCACACCTTCATAGTGTCACTTTTTAGAAGACCTCTAGAGCCTCAAATCCTCTCTTCCTGGATGTAATGATTGTAATGATCCATCTGAATCAAGTCACTGCTCACAGTACCCAAGACAGTCATATCTCTAGCTCACCTCTCATGTCTTGGTGGGTTCTCTTGTAACTCAGCCTCACAGACTTTGACGTGACTTTCAGGCCTGCAGCTCACAGCTAGCAGCCAGCTACTGGGAACCAGACAGGTCTGCTCCTTCTGCTTGCTTCATTATAACTCCAAGATACATTTCTTTCTTCAACATAACAGTTGACATAAATGAGTAGAGCAAGGAAGCATCCTGTTCTCTCTAGAAGTCCATAGCCTGTATGGTACACAGTACCTACCTCCATCACCACCTCCACAGGTGACTGCCTGCACTTTATAACCAGACTGGCTAATAAAGAGTTTTAGTGACAAAAGTAAAATTCTGTCTTTTTCCTCCCATATGACCTGTCATGGTAGCTAAAGCTGTCACATCACTGAACTCCTTCCCCACAGGATCCCAGCAGGCATGACACCCGCCTGTCTGAGTTTCAGCTAAAAGTATCCCCTTTCTCAGCAACTTCAACCACTCTGTGATCAGTGTAGAAGAATATGAGAAATATCACAGTCCTAATCTTCCCCTGGCTTTCCAAGGTGGCATATTATCAAAGAGTAGCTAGTTCTGGCAAAACAGTGATGAAAGGGGATAAACGGACAAAGAAAAATGAGCTACTAGAAAGGAGGAGAAGAAAAAATGGAATTAATAGCCTAGATAGAAATTGAACACTTCTAGGGAACATGAGGAAGTGAAGGACAGTAAATAGAGAAATGGTTAAGTATAAAGAAATAGAGGGGACGGAGGGTAGGTAGTAAGATCAGTGAGGAGGAATGGAAAGTTAATAACTTGTGGCAGAGGATCAAGAGACACCTGACATAAGACTGCAACAGCAATAAAACAAAGCAGATAACATCGTTCTGCTTTGATGTCAGGCAGATTCCTGCCATACTTTATTTGCACTTACCCATTTGTGATTTTCCATTTCATAACCTTTTCATAAATATTGGCAAGCATTGTTTTGAATTGTTTACCATAGAACTGCATATGCCTTAACCACTGAGTAATAGTTCTAAGTCTTTTATTTGTGAGTTTCTGGATTTGCTTTCAAATCCTTGTCATCTATGAGAAGATCAGATTTTCAGGCCTCTACAGAAGGATTTGTGTGGCAACAGATTGTACATTCATAGGTGTAAGTACAAAAATCAGCTTTAAAGTCATTGTGCTGTTGAGAACAAAGAGAAGGAGACCCTTACAAACATGGAAACCACAACAACAAGGTAGGCTGATTAAACCAAAATGTAGGAAGAGATTTTTTTTTTTGCCTTTTGAACAGATAAGAGTACTGTGTACAGTTCTGGAGCCCCCAACACATGAAGGACATGGAAGTGTTGGAGCAGGTCCAGAGGAGGGCCACAAAGATGCTCAGAAGGCTGGAGCAGCTCTGCTATGAGGACAGGTTGAGAGAGTTGGGGCTCTGCAGCCTGGAGAAGAGAAGGCTTCCAGGAAGCCTTATAGTAGCCTTCCAGTATCTGAAGGAGGCCTACAAGAAGGCTGGGGGAGGGAGGGATTATTTACAAGGTCTTGCAATGACAGGACAAGGGGTAATTGTTGTAAACTGGCAGAGGAGAGATTTAAACTGGATGTTAGGAGAAAGTTCTTTACAGTGAGGGTGGTGAGGCACTGGAACAGGTTGCCCAGGGAGGTTGTGGCTGCTCCCTCCCTAGAGGTGTTCAAGGCCAGATTGGATGAGGCCTTGAATGACCTGTACTAGTGGGAGGTGTCCCTGCCTATGGCAGGGGGTTGGAACTGGATGATCCTTGAGGTCCTTTCCATCCTTACGATTCTATGAAGACTTCACTGGACTGCAGCTATCAGGGATACAATCACTTGCTTAAAAAATGAAGCTAAACCCTGTTGAATGATTTCACATGAGAATTAAGCCTTTTCTGAATAACCATTTCATAATTCCTCCAAGCTACTCCAAGGTCTCCTTTATAAAAAACAAAACAAATGCAAAACTTGGTTTTTTCCTCACATTTAATTTCAGTGTAAATCTCAGTGTTAATCAATGGTATACCTATAGGTGCTGTTTGTTACCCGTTTCTCTGCAGCTGCTCTCTGCGTACAAGGACTTCTACACTGTTTTTTTCACAGTATGAAGCTACTGATGAAAATACATTGTCTCTCCAGACTTACAATGCCATCTCATCCCCATACTACTGATCATTTATTCTAATGTCGCACTGTAATGAAATTCTAATGGAATTTTTGCAGCAATGCCTATGACAGTTGCAGTGATATCACATGAATCCATTATGATTGGTATTATTATGATGAATATGAAAGCATTTCACTAGGCTAAGATACTCTTATGATTTTTTAAATTACTCTTGAGTTATAATAGAAACCTCACGAGATTGCATATGACATCCACATAGATACAATATAAATTAATAGCAGTTAGCTCAGTGACTGATTTCAGACAAATCAAAGGGATAAGGCACCTATAGCATTACTGCAGTACACTGCAGGTGATTATTACCTCCCCCCCACCCCAACAAACATTTATTACAGTGATTTTTTCATTCTGAACTAATGCTTGAGTCCACAAGACTTCTTTCTATATGATTTTTTTTTTATTATGGAACCTGTGAAATTACAGTTAGATAACTTTGGGCCAAGAAAATGAGACAAACACAGATGATGGTAGAGGTAATCAACAAAACTTCCACTACTACCAGAAAACAGCAAAACCCAAAGAGCATCGAACCACTGGAGTGAGTCCAGAGAAGGACCACGAAGAGGCTCAGAGGGCTGCTGCAGCTGTGCTATGAGGACAGGCTACAAGAGTTTGGGCTTTTCAGCCTGGAGAAGAAAAGGCTTTGAGGAGACCTTGGAGTAGCCTTCAAGTATCTGAAGGGGGCCTACAGGAAGGCTGGAGAGAGACTATTTACAAAGTCTTGTAATGACAGGACAAGAAGCAATGGGTTTAAACTGGAAGAGGGGAGAATTAAACTGGATGTTAGAAGTTCTTTCCAATGAGGCTGGTGAAACACAGGTTGTCCAGGGAGGTTGCGTATGGTCCCTCCCTAGAGGTGTTCAAGGCCAGGTTGGACAAGGCCTTGAGTAACCTGTACTAGTTAGAGGTGTCCCTGCCTAGGGCAGGGGGTTTGAACTAGATGATACTTGAGGTTTCTTCCAAACTAAATCATTTTTGATACTGAAGCCCCTTCTATGCAAATGGTTTTACTTAATGTGGTGTGTTGAAAAGTATCCCCAAATAAAATCACCAGACTAGCTCAGAAGACTTGGAAGGAAATGAAGCTATGTATTTATGGCAAGTTAAATTTACAAGCATATAATACAATGCATATGTACAAAGTATATGTACAAATATTTACAATTATTTACAATTTAGAAATACCACAAAAATTCCCCTGGACAAGGACCAGAATGGGACAACCATGACCAGTTTCTTCCCCACCCCAGTGAGAAAATCAGAAAGGCCCCAACTGGTGTCTGCTCAGCCAAGGTTAGTGCAGAAATCAGTGTGGAGGATGGAAGAGCAAGAGTAAAGCAACAGGAAGAAAGGTGAACAAAACTGTTTATACAGAAGATAATACACTAGTCCAGTAAACAAATAAAATTATATGGATTTATTTTATTGTTGTTCTTCCACAACCAATACAATTCTTTATTTAAAATTTTGAATGAAACTACAGTGTTAAATCTAAAACTGCACACTTAAAATAGCACTATTTTAAGATTCAGTTGCAATAGGTCTGTCTCTGTCCACTCATAGCTTTCCTCTAACACGGAACATTGAAAGTAGAGGAGGGTAGGAAGTAGGGACATGTTAGGGTGGTAGGGAAATTAATAGCAGGTGCTAACAATTCACATGAGTGGCTGGCCCCTGAGATTAATTGATGGCTGCTAACATCCATGTCAGTATCTGGTGAGATCCTTTTCTGAACTGCATGCTTTTGCTGATCCCTGATTTGGGAATGGTTCAGTGCTTAGACTGTTGTCAGGACACTCCACTAGGTTGTGTCAATGGTACTATGAGGTCTCCTCTCTTCAGCTCTCAGCACAAGGAGAAACTTCTTCACAGTCAGGGTGGCAGAGCCCTGGAACAGGCTGCCCAGAGAGGTTGCAGAGTCTACTGCTCTGGAGACTTTCAAGACCTCTCTGGATGCATTCCTGTGCAAACTACGCTTAGGGGATCCTGCCCTGGCAAGGGTGTTGGGCTTGCTGGTCTCTGGAGGTCCCTTACAACCTCTAACATTCTGTGATTCAGTTCAGTCTAGTCCTCCACTGTGTCTCCTCATGTTATGACAAGTATGTATTTCAGCAATGCAACATGAAATAAAACCAAACAAGTAAACAAAAGCAGCCTGATCTCCAGATTCATTTAGTGGCTTAAAGCTTACAACTTTTCTCCTTTAATATTAGGATTTAGCTGCAAGTATAAAAGCAATATTGGCAGTACAGCACACAGGTCTGTAAAACTCCCCCTGTGAACAGGGTATCTGCAGTGGATCAGAAAAACAGCACAAAAGTTGCCAATGGATTTAAGATACAAGAAAAGTGCCACAGATGTTCTACATTCTCTATAATTTAAGCTCAAATTCTCAATACTTCTTCCTAGGTCCTTATATTGCAGAACTTTTAGAAAATTGGAGAAATAAATTCACATTGTCACTGTATGATTTCCTTTCAGTTTATTTTCCTTTATTTGCTATTACAACATTACTAAAAGTTGCTTGTAGTGTATTCACCATGTCTCTATTTCATATGCAGGGTTTTACAGCAATCACTTTTAAACCCCCCACTTTAAAATTGACTGAAAACTGTCAGGGGTGGTACAGAAAATATCATTAAAGTCTTGAATGGTCACTGGGAGAAGTATGGTGTGGAAGCAGCAGAAACAACTGACCATATAGGTTCTCAGTTGACTCTCACCAGTTTTATGATAGTAAATTAAAATTATTAGAGGAAAAACTACATTTCAGTGACACAAGAAATGCCTGTAAAATGAAGCTGAAAGCAGTACTTTCTAAAGGATTTTTTTTTTAGTGTACCAAGGGTTTACTAAAATTACTATGGACATCGCAGTTTCATCGAAGGGTGTAAGGCTGTTTTTATGAATATTCACAGAATCACAGAAATATTCAGGCTGGAAAAGACCCTTCAGGATCACAGAGATCCCTCCTCTAGATTGACCCTAAACCATATCCTCAAGTACTACATCCAAACAACCTTTAAACACATCCAGGGTTGGTGACTCCACCACCTCCCTGGGTAGCCCATTCCAATACCTGCCTCTTGACTCCCAGCTCTCAATTATTTCTAAATATTGATTAGACCCCCTCTAAGTCTTCTCTTCACCAGACCAAAAAGCCCCAGGTTCTTGAGCCTCCACTCATAGGGCACTGCTCCAGCCCTTTAATCACCTTCGTAACCCTCTGCTGGACTCTTAGTTGCTTGCTCATCTCCTGTACTGAAGAGGACTCTGGAATTGGCAAATGAAAGCAGCTGCTTTCCAACTAAGGGTTCCTCCCCTGCAAAGCTGATAAACTATAGGAAGCTACAGAAAACAGTCTGCATCCATTGTCTTCATCAACTTTACTAAAGCAACAGTACTCCATGCCTGATCTTTGCAAACCCTTAACCACATAAATTACACTTTAAACATGTATAAGAAAAATCAAGCAAGTGAGCAGAAGCCAGGTGGTATAGTAGGGACATTTCTAACTTAGATTAGTTCTTGTTTAAAGTTTTTTTTGCAGGAGAACATACTACTCTTAAAAAATTACTACCTGAAACAGATCATGCAAAAAACCCATTAGCTTCCAAGCAGGAAACATCTGGATTCACACTTACAGCTCTTGGCAAAAGAGGATCTATTGAACCCAGAATAGGATCAGGAAACACAGTGCTCAGACCACATTAACCTCTGATCAGCATACAGGCAATAGAGATATTAATAGTATTGATGATACCTGGGAAAGAACAATCCCAGGTGTCAGTATAGGTTGGAGACTGACCTGTTGGCAGGGAGCAAAGGGGAAAAAGGATCTAGGGGTCCTAGTTGATGAGAGGTTGACCATGAGTCAGCAATGGGCTCTTGCAGCCAGGAGTGCCAGTACCACTCTGGGGTGTATTAAAAGGGCTGTGGTTAGTAGGTTGAGAGAGGTTCTCCTGCCCCTCTACTCTGCCCTGGTGAGGCTGCATCTGGAGTACTGTCCCCAGTTCTGGGGTCTCCAGTTCAAGAGGGACACAGAAATGCTTGAGAGAATTCAGCATAGTGCCACAAAGATGATAAAGGGAATGGAACATCTGTCTTATGAGGAGAGACTGAGGGAGCTGGGGCTCTGCTGCTTGAGGAAGAGACTGAGAGATGACCTCATTTATGTTTATAAATATGTAAAATGTGAGTGCCAGGAGATAGAGCCAGGCTCTGCTGGGTGATGCCCAATGACAGAGCAAGGGATAATGGGTGGAAGTATCACAGAACTTTTTCCCTGTGAGGGTGACAAAAACACTGGAACAGGCTGCCCACGGGGGTTGTGGAGTCTCCCTCTCTGGAGATACTCAAAACCTGCCTAGACACATTCCTGTGTGACCTGGTATAGGCGATCCTGCTCTGGCAGAGGAGTTGGACTGGATGAGCATTTGAGGTCCCTTCCAGCCCCTAACATCCTGTGAAAACAGAAAATTATTAATTGAAGATAAAAATAGGTCCAGTATTTTTTCTTATTGGTGTCAGATAATAGAATGAGGAACAAAAAGGCTCAAAGTTATTCCAGGGGAGGTTTAGGTTGGACATAAGGAACAATTTTTTTTCTCCAAGAGCAGTCAGGCATTGGAACAGGCTGCCTAGAGAGGTGGAGTCACCATC
>VWZE01005823.1:0-13258 GCA_013396675.1 Eubucco bourcierii
AGTGCCAGGGTAAATTACAAACTGCTCTGTTGCTACCATTCCTTATCACCCTGACCCCACACCTTTGCTGCTGGCTGCAGGGAAGGGAGGTGGTTAAGACTGCCTATCCAAGTTGCCTGTTGGATTTTTGACCTGCAGGTCTTTCCAACATGAGTTTGGTCAGAGAAGAACCAGCCCTCGTGTAGAACAGCCTCTCGGGTTGCTGTGTCTTTAAGGCACAGTGTAGCCCCAACAATACCAGCCTGAGGACTGAGAGGTGAAGGCTGTGCTAGAGCTCAGCCCTCCTGACTGTAGTGAAGCTGCAGCTTTAGGTTGCAGCTGGGCCTCTCTCACACTTACAAGCAGAGTTGATAGCATCATTAAGCTGTGGAATGGCCAGATAACCCCCAGGGCAACCTCTGGGGGGTTGGATTTGCATTGGCACAGCACTAGGAGCAGCATGAGAGAGCCTGGGATCAGAATCCCAGTTGCAGTCACCTGTATACTCTGGAGCAGGCTGCCCAGAGAGGCTGTGGAGCCTCCCCTGCAGAGCTTCCCCCAGGCATTGTGTCCTTGGGCAAGCTGCTGTGGGTGCCCTGCTTGAGCAGGGGGCTGAAGTGGATGTTCTCCAGAGCTGCCTTCTGACCCCCACTGTGCCAGGACTCCCTCTCAGGTGGGGTTAGGCAGACTGGCATGTGGCAGGGGTGGGCAGCAACTTACTCCTGCAGATGCCTTCATCAGTGCCCTTGATCCCACGCAGGCTGTGTAGCAGTAGAGTGCCTCTTGCACAGGAACACATCACTAGTTTGGACAGGAGGAAACACTTGAGGCAATTTAAAGATGCTAATTCCTACTCCTAGTAAATACTGTGAGCAGGAGAAAAAACCACCACAGATTGGTAGGTTGGTTCCCAGCTGCTGACCAAAGTTTTGCTGCACCTACCATGAACTGGGCTGCTTCTGGGTGTTGTTGCTGCTGCTGCTCTGTTGTTCTGGCCCCAAGCAGGTGACAACTTCTGCTTCCTATGTTACCAAGCTGAGAGTTAGAATCACAGAGAGTCACACCATGAAGGACACACCCTGCAGCAGAAGGGAATCTTCTTCAGCCATGTGTGCTTGAATTTACAAACCAGATTCAGCCACCCCCAGCCCCTGAAGTGCTGCTCCTTGGCCAGGCAGCAGAAAGCACTGCTCAGGGGATGCTTCCAAAGGCATCTCCTTATTCCAAGCCAGCACTGCAGAGCCTGGCAGGGTCATTTCACTCTTGGAAAACAGGAAGTGAAGAAGAAAAGAGCTTTGGAACCATTCTCATGCCTTCCTTTAGAAGCAGTATGTGTGCCATTCATGTACTCTCTCCAAACACTCATTAGCAGGAGCTACTCTTTCTGCAAAGACCACACTGAAGTGGTCAAATTAAGTGCTTAAAATAGACCTCATACCCAAAGCCACAAAGCTAGCTGGCACACCTCTATTTCAAGGAGGGTTTTTTTGCAGTACAGAGGGAACAGTAACAACCACTTAGTGCATTCATCTAACTACTTCAGCAGGGAGGAAGCTCAATCTCTGTCCCCCTCCCTCCCCTCCCTGCTCAAGTCATCTAGCAGAGGCACACAGCAGGTGGGTGGTTGGGCTGGGAGTAGAACTACCTCCTTCCTGCTGCTCACCCAAGCTGAGCAGGCAGCCAGCTGCACTGTAGGTGAGCATTGATGGCTATGATTAATGCATGGCCAAGCTCAGTGATACCCCAGGGGACCTGTGCTTGAGCAGCAAACTGCAGCCTCCTTTGGGCCGGGATGGAGCCTTTGTCTTCTGCAGGGAGAACCACAGAGCCCTGCAGCTTTGGGCTGCTGCCTGAAAAAGACTTGAAAGCACAAAAGAAAAAAATCATCCAAAAGTCTCTTTTCAGTGCAACCCTTCCCAGTAACCTGGTGGCTGCTTTTTTTTTTTTGTGGAGCTTTCATTGTTCAGTCTGTCAGACAGCAATCCAGGTAAGGACAAAGGCAGGCAGAGGGGCACAGCAAGGATGGGCACTGGCAGGAGGAGCAGCAGGCTGTGATGTGTCTTCCTGTGTGGGAACAAAAGCAGCACGGTTGGGTTTGGTTTATTTTGGTTTGATAAGTAAGGGAGGAGGTTTATCTACTGAACAAAAACATCTCTCTCTTTTTCCTCTTAGATTCTGGGCCTCACCTTTGCAATGACCATGTATTGTCAGGTAGTCAAGGCAGACACCTACTGTGCATAGACACCATTCCCAACCTTCCTGCTCCTCCTCCAAAGGACACAGGAGAAGTCTCCTTCACGCTCATTCATCTGACTTTTTATCCTCCCCCCCCCCCTTCTCTTTGTACTATAAACTGTGTATAATGCTGTAATGATTTCTGAACGTTTTGTGAAGCACCCACTTACTGAAGGAGGAAGAAAAGGAGAAGTCAGGACCCTGAACTGGCAGGGGGAAGAAGCAGCCTCGTCTGTCAAGCCAAGAAAACCTCCAAAGAGCAACAGTTCCTTTTCCACAGCCTGTGGCAAGGCAAAGGAGGCTGCTGACCAGGGGCTGAGCTGCAAAGAGATGGTGGAAGAGAGGCCCTGAGGCAGCCCCTGCCTCTGTCAGGATGCTTCACAGCCCACAGGGTCTGCAAGAGGGGCATGGGAAAGGCCTGTTCCATCAGCATGGCAAGAAGGGCCATGGTAGCTGTGCTGGATGCAGGTGTCCTTGTACCACACCTTGTCTGCACACAGCTAGAATGTCCAGCCCAAGCCCAGGTGTCTCAGGATGGTTCTGTAGCCAGGAGAGGATCAGTTTCAGGCAGAGGCTGTGCTAAAGGAGTGGTTTTTAATGTTAGGGGCTGCAAAGCCAAGCTCTGGGTCTGTACAGCAAGGTCTGGCTGGCAAGAGAGAACAGTTTTGGACGTTGTCTCCCCAAGTCATTGCCAGGGGCACACAGATGGCTGCCTGTGTAATCCCTGTATCTGCCACTCACAGACAGGCTCCTCTGACAGGGGGTGACAAGACCCAGCACCCACCCTCAGGAGCAGGGACCCTTTTACATTCTAACTGAAGTAAACAGCCAAGGCTGGCTGCTCCTGGGAGGCAGGGTCACGGAGACCTCTGGGAAGCAAGGAATTGCTTTCAGCTCTATCTTCCTTTCAGTAAACAACTTGTGAGTGGGCTCTCTCTCTCTCTCATCCTGCTATGGGCTGATTTTTTTTCTTCTCATCCCTTTTTCGAGTTGGGCTGCCCAAACCCATGACTCACCTCCACAGGAGGTGCTCCTGTGCAGAGCTGTCAGCCCTTCCTTCCCCAGATGGCACCGTTTCACTCATGCACTTGGGGATCTCAGCAGCTGCAGCTATGATAGAGTTTGCCTTGCTGAGGAAAAAAAAACAAAAAAATCTTTTGCACATTGATCCTTTTTTTTTCTGAGGCTTCCTAAGACTTCTTCAGATGATTTTATGCTTTGCTGCTTTTTTTTTTTTCCTTTTTCATTTCTCCTTTCCCCCAGCTGCACACTTACAACAGCCAAGACACGTCAGGCTGTGTTAGACCTGGCGTCACCTCGCAGCTCTGTTTCAGATCCACCTCCCTCACCCTGGCTGTGAGGCTAGAATGTGCCCCACACTTTCTGGAACCTGCAGAAATCCAAATCAGAAGTGCCCTGACCAACAGCCACCAGTTGTTCCATTTTCCCACCCTGGCCTGGCCACTGAAGTAACTCATGGGGTCCCCTCCTGTACACCCCTTCTAGTGAGGAGGTTGAGAGTCAGATGTTGCCAAACAGACAATTCCCCATCAGGGAGCAGTCCTAGATGATGTGACAGGGAGAAGCTGAAGCATCCCAGGGAAAGAACACAGAAGGGAACAGCTAAAGGGAGTGGTGCAGCTGGCCTGGTCCCCACAGCCTTTGAGGTCTTCTCTGGCACTGACAGCAGACCAGAGACAGAGCCGTGGTGCCTGCAGCCCAAGGCAGCCATTCCTGCTGTGACAGCCTAGGAGCAAGCACCAAGTTCAGGCAAAAAGCCACCCTGGAGCAGTAGTGCTGAGAGCAGGGCTCAGCTATGGCTCATACCTCACTTGGATTTAAAGGCAATGGCCAGCAGTAGAGCTGGACATGCCACCCCACACCCACCCTAGCACCTCTTCTGGCCCTGCACCACTGACAAATACTGCTTCCGTTTTGGGGGTCATTTTGGTTGTTTTTTTTTTTTTCTCTGCTCTCTGCTGATTTCCTGCAGTCTTCTCTCCCTCAGGCCTGAACCTACTCCATGTCCTGTGGGGAAGTGCTTAGTAAGGACAGTGATGTGTGAAGGAACAACTCTTTGCCAGAGTCTTACCCCCCACCTTCACGTGTCAGCCTCCAGCGTGGGGCACTGGGCTGGGCAGCCCAAACTGGAAGTGTCACTCTTGTGCCACAGCAGCCTCACCACCACTGCAGCAGTACACTGCTGTGCTATGCCTTGGTGAGTATCAGCAGAGCTGAACCCAGGACAGAGGTTAAACTGAGTCCCCACACAGGCACCTGAACCCCAAAGCAAGAGCCTTACTGATGGTGTTAACAATCACTGCAGGCTCAGTGCTCTCCACTTCCCAAGCCCAGGCTGAGCTGCCGACAGTCCTGAGCTGTGAAAGGTGGTGCAAGTTGTTCCTTCCCTCTCTCCACTCCCTTCCTTACCTGCACAGACAATTTTCCAGGCTGGGTGCACCTTGCCTCTTGCCATGGTCAATAGTTTGTGCCCACAGGTGCTCCTGCTGCCAGCTGAGAGCTTCCAGCACTGAAGAGCAGCACAACAGTGATGAGCACATTAATAAACCATCGATTTTTTTCCAGGCAGGTAACAGGCAGAGAAGTCTATTTGTAGTGATCCCTGCCATTGAAAATTAACACAGAGACAGCAGGCTGATGGTGGCTGCCTTGATAAGAGCAAACCCTGGTGCTTCAGAGCTCCACAGAGGGCAATCCTCATCATCTGCATGGTGGTGGTGAGATCACAAACCCTCCTCCTGAGTCTGCCACAAAACATGTGCTGAGCTCCTGGAGATGACTGCCAGACTTCAGCAAAACCTACAAGACAAAAGTCAGACCTTGTGGGTCCCTCTAATTGTCCTGCAGAGCTGAGGTTGTCTTTACAAGCAGACAAACTGCCTACCAGTCCACACACATCCCTAGGGAGCAGAAGCAATACTCACTCTGTAGAGCTCAGTCACTGCAACAACAGAAACACAGAGCCCCCAGCTGCTGGAGAGAAAGGAAAACAAAGCCAAGCCAACACCAACCAGCCCGCACCTTGCTGCTGCTGTTGATCCTCTCTCTCCCCACCAGCCTTGCCCTGCCAGCCTCCATGCTCCTGCAGCTGCTGCATCGTTTGGCTAACTAGAACTGGGCTCTATCTGTGTCTGTTGGCTGCCCTTAGGTCTCCTCACACAGGCCAGGCAGGTGCCATGGTGCTGAAGGCATCACCAGCACGCTCCAGTTCCAGCCCTCTAACAACCCTCCCTCTCTGCTGATGAGGGTAGACTGTTGTGTGGAGCAGCAACAATCTTCTTGTAGAAACCCAGACCAGAGAGTTCCATGTCCTGCATCACCCTTCAGGTGGAACTGGCTGAAGATAAACTCAACCCCTCCCCTACTCCCTAGCACACAACCCTCATTTAAAAGGTGCTTATGTGGTGTGTCTGCAGCACAACACCGACTGCCTCCCACTGCTGCCATTAGTGCTTTGTCACTTCTAGTGAAGTCTTTGTGTTACTTCCACTTCTTATCTTTCACCACAAAGGAGGGCTCGATGCGTTTAGAGTGAAGAGCAAAGCAAAGGCAACAGGGCCACTGAGGGAGAGCACTGCTAATTGATACCCACTGCTCTGCTTGCTGATGGCACGGGAAGGTGCCAGGGAGCGTGGTTGGACTCACAGAATCCAGCAGCAGCAGCAGGGTTTAGCTTTTGGATCCAGTCCAACACCCTCCTGGCTTTCCATCGTCACAGTTATGATAATATATAAATATATAAAACAGAATATGGTTTATTTTCCTGTACAGTAACTGTCAGTAGCAGCCAAACCTTCCTGCTTGGGCACCAGAATTATTTAGCTCCACGCCTCATCGTGCGCAGTCGCTGAACTCACCCCCAGCTTCTCTTCTTTACCAACACTTCGTTGTCCCTCCCCTCAAGTAATAGCCACTTGTAAAGGTTTCTTCTGCCACTTAGGAATTCCAATTGGAATGCAGCGTTGCAGGCTGTAGAACACGGGAGAGGAAGGAAGTGCACCGGAGAAGCTGTGACCATGTTTCACCTTGCGTCAGCCGCGGGGCTGCTGCAGGAACCCAGCCGAGCCCCCGCTCCTCCCGCACCAACTCGGCAGCCACAGCTCCAGGCTGCCCTGCCCCTGCTCGGCCAGGGCAGGAGGTGTCACTCACTCACTCACCCTTCGCTGCTGTGCCAGGCTGTGACATCTGCTGGGCAGCCAGACTCGTTGTGAAGCGTCCGCAAGGATTCCTGCTGGGCCTGAGGGGGCTCCAGCGAGACACCTCCCGGTGCCAACCCAGTCAGGGCTCACCCAGGAGGGTCGGGTGGGGTTGCAGAGGAGACTCTGCCAGCCTGTTCCTGGTAGCTCAGCACAGCAGGCAGAGCTCCTCAGCTCTTGCATTTTGTTGCTGCAAAAGGATGGAACTTTTCTTTTTTGTTCTTCTTTTTGTGCATTCATAGAAGGAACAGAATTTAAAATAATACATTTTATTTTTTAAAGGTTATTAAATATTCTTTAAAGTTTACAACAGAATGTCTTTTGTATTCTTTATAGCCAACTAACTACACCACGAGTAGCTACACACCCCAAGGGGTGTGTGTGTGTGTGAGCACCTACACAGACAATAAAAGACAATAAATCCACAGCCTACTTCTTGCTGTCATTTCTCATTGCCTGTCTCTGCTTTGAGCTTTCCTGGGAGATGTTTCTGATGATTTTTTTATACTCATTCCAGGTAAATTTCCAACCCTCTTCTCTTTACCTCTTAAGGGCAACCTGAAATTATGTGGTGGTTGAGGAGGAGCTGGAAAATCCTGGCAGATCACATTTACAGCATCACTAAAACACTCAGGCCTAAAACCAATTATTTCCTGTTCACACACTTGTCTGTAAGTGGCAATTCAGGAAGCAAAAGGACTTCTCTCTTTTTCTGAGGTAGTTGCTTAGGTTGAGAAATTACATAGAAAATCTCAGACAATTAACAGCAGGCTGTGTTAAAATGGGACAAGGAGGAACTGCTGCCCTGGCAGGTGCCTCGTCCCAGGGCACATCCAGCACTGCCTTTTCTACTATGGTTTGTTGTACCATGGGCTTGTTAACAGCAGCTAAAGTGGTTTCAGGTCAGAGAGCCTCACCTAAACTAGGTGCATTCTGAACCACACCACAGGCACACTGCTGAGAGTGGAAGGGGTAGATGTGGCCTGAAAAATGGAGACCTGCAGGTTTGAGGGGGTTGAAAACCTTTGTGAGGTTTCACCGAATCACAGAATGGTTTGGGCTGGAAGGGACCTCCAAAAGTCACCAAGCCCCTTGCAGTTTCAGCAGAGACACCCTCACCAAGTGCCTATGGCAGGGGGTTGGATGATCTTTGAGGTCCCTTCCAACCTTACCATTCTGTGATTCTATGATAAGTTGTGACTGATGTTTAGATCCCCAGAAGACTTTGTTGTCACAGCTCTTCTGACTCTGTCCTTGTGTACACAGGACTGCACCCCTGCAGCACCTGGTAGCTGCTTTGCCAGTCTGGTTTTGCTGGCACAGTGGCAGGGGGCATCACTGTGTGATGGAGACTCAGTGAAGATGCTTTAGTGGAGCCCTTCTTGATGAGCCTGCATGCTATGGAGACAGTAAGGGAAGGATGGACCTTGTCTTTTCTTCTAGGAGCTGGGACCTTTCGTGGCAAAGCTTTGCTGGCAGTTTCTGGCACAACTGAGCAGACACCTTTGTAAGGCCTGGATGATCTTCAGCCTGCTCAGTGCACCACCACATAGCCTCTTAATCCCTTCCTGTCTTCAGCCTGACACTGCAGCAGAGGACTTCACAAGCCATGGACATTTAAGAGAACCCTTGTGAGATGGCTTTCAGCACATTGCCTTTCACTGTCACTGCCTCACCATTGGTACTGCACTTCAGGAAGGCTGATTCAATGACTCCTAACACAAGTACCTGGGCTCAGAGTAGTTGCACTTCCTTTACAGCCCAATCTGTCTTTCTGCTACAGCTTAAACCTGGCTAATTGATTTTCCAAGATCCCATTTTTTTTCAGAGCACAAAGCCCATGCAGCTTTCCTAGTTCAGTTCTCTTTGCTGTTTCTGAACCACACAGTTGAGAACTTGATAGTTCAGGCACAGACAGAGGTGTTTCTATTGTCACCAACAACTGCCCTGCTATTCCAGTTGACATCCTGCTACTTAGCCTGGGAGTATCACCAGGTGTAGCTTGCAGGAGCTGTGCAACACAGCACCTTCTGTCTGCATGGGGGTAATTGGCAGAGGAGACTTAAGGGTGGCAAATGAAACCTCAGCCCAAGTTTTGTCTTGACACATCCACAGAGCCCCAGGTTGCTTCCCTTCCCCAGACAATAAAGTCTCTGCCATTACAAACTCACCCAGCATTGCCATGTGAAGAGCTGCAGGCCCATCAGATGCCAGTGTAGGTTCCTCCTGCAGCCAGAAAGGGTCTCCACCAGTGTGCTGGTACCAGGAAGGTTCTCTACCAGTGTGTGACAGCCAGCTGGAGAGGTGGCATGGAAGTCCTCTGGTGCTGCACGGTGAAGAAATGGCTCCCCAGTTAAACTGGTGTCTCAAACAAGTCCTTATCATCTCCTATGCAGAAGTTTAGGCAGACCATTCAGTGGCCATGGTGGTCTTAGGTGGAAGGTTGGACTCAATGATCTTAAAGGTCTCTTCCAAGCAAAGCAATTCTGTGATTCTTTTGACTCTGCTGCCACAGGTTTGCTTAAGAGACACTTGCTCAGTGATTTGGAAGGATGAGCTCCTCACCCAGTGTGAGCCTTCTCTGACAGTCCCATGTTCTAACACAGTTCAAACCACAGGCAGCAGAATAAAATCTCTACCCCAGTTTGAGGCAGATCAGAGCTCATTCTGGTCAGTGAATTTACTTTTCAGCTCAGTGTTTAGTGGTTGGCCCAGCCCTGATCTTGACACAACTACAGGACTAAATGGGTATAAAAAGAGTGGAGCATAAACCCACTGCTGCTCAGGGTTCACTTCTCCATGTGGATACCAACAGGAGTATCAGGTGTGAATGGTTCATGCTGAAAACACTGATTGTGCTACACAAACAAAGGAATTCCAGAACGAGCTTGTGAAATGCTATTCAGATGCACCTCATCATCTGCCTCCTCCACACACACCTTTCACAGGGGCACAGAATCTTAGGGGTTGGAAGGGACCCCCAGAGTCCAGACCCCCTGCCAGAGCAGGAGCAGAGAATCCAGCATAGCTCACACAGGAACACATCCAGACAGGGCTGGAAAGGCTCTTCAGAAGGAGACTCAGGGAAGGAGACTCCACAACCTCTCTGGGCAGCCTGTGCCAGGGCTCTGCCACCCTTACAGTCAAGAAGTTCTTCCTCATGTTGAGGTGCAACCTTCTGTGTTGCAGCTTCCATCCATTGCTCCTTGTCCTATGCCAGGGCACAGGTGAGCAGAGCCTGTCTCTGTCCCTTCCATCCTGACCCCCAGCCCTCAGCTATTTACAGACATTGCTCAGATCCCCTCTCAGCCTTCTCCTCTATAGACTAAGCAGCCCCAGGGCTCTCAGCCTCTCCTCCTCAGGCAGTGCTGCAGTCCCCTTCAGCATCCTTGTAGCCCTCCCTTGGACTCTCTCCAGCAGATCCCTGTCCCTCCTCAACTGGGAAGCCCAGCACTGGATGCAGTATTCCAGGTGTGGCCTTACCAAGACAGTGTAGAGGGGGAGGAGAACCTCCCTGGATCTGCTGGACACACTCTTCTGAATGCCCCCCAGGACCCCATGGCTGTAAATCCATTCCACATCTCCTGCAGTTCTGCACAAGGACACCTGAGCAGTTAAGGTCCCATCCTGCCCACTCTGCAGCTCCATAGAACTTGCAGTGCCCAAGGCTAGGCACCTTACATGGCTTTCTGGAGTGGAGGTTTGACACTGATTCAGAGAGCAGAGAGGTTCTGTATCCCAGTGATTCCTGGCAGCCTGGTTACAGAGCTCAACAGTCACTACACCCCAACTGCTCTCCCTGTCCTCAGCTCCCCACTGCCAGTCCTAAAGCAGGGCTGTCAGGCAGGACTGTCACTGGATGTGGCACATTCTCCACTGAGCCTAATGCTGCAGGGAATCTTTCTGGGGTTTGTTTTGTTTTGGTTTTTTTTTTTTTTTTTTCCTTTCCCTTTCTTAACCCAATTTACCTCAGAAGCTTGTTTGGTGTCACTGCATCACCCACAGAAGCAGTTAACTGATTGGGGTATAGAATCATAGAATCAACCACCATAGAATCAACCACCATAGAATCAACCACCATAGAATCAACCACCATAGAATCAACCACCATAGAATCAACCACCATAGAATCAACCACCATAGAATCAACCACCATAGAATCAACCACCATAGAATCAATCAGGGTTGGAAGGGACGTCAAGGGCCATCCAGCTCCAACCCCCTGCCATGCCCAGGGACACCTCACGCTAGCTCAGGCTGCCCACAGCCTCATCCAGCCTGGCCTTAAACACCTTCAGGCATGAGGCTTCCAGCACCTCCCTGGCCAACCCCTGCCAGGCTCTCACCACCCTCATGCTGAACAACTTCTTCCTAACATCCAGTCTGAATCTCCCCATTTCCAGCTTTGTTCCATTCCCCCAGTCCTATCCCTGCCTGAGCTTGGATAATAAGCACCCAGAAAAATATTGAGCTAGAAGATGCCTCAGCCTGGAGATGTTGGCACTGCTGCCAGGAAATGCTCCCCAGCATCCACTCTGTCCTGGGCTGACTGGAGCAGCACAGAAACCCCACAGCCTGCACTGTGGCAGTCTGACTGTCCAGGTTAACTCCTACCAAATCAGAAAGAATAAAGATGACAAAAAAAATGGAGTTCCCATCTCTCTCCTCAGCCTCTCCTTCCTCCTGGAATCGAAATCTTCCCCCCAGGGGAGCTGCAGCTGTTTGCAAACTCAATTAAGATGAAGCATTTGCAGGTACTCCAGGAAAAGAGCACTTTTGGAGCCTAAACCAAAAGCCAAAGCTGGCTTCTGACAGCTTCTGTGCAACCCTCAGAGCAGCACCCAGCTCTACTGCCACCCTCACTGCCCCACAGCCCTTTCACCAGGAGTCCTGGTGGCAGGAGCTGAACCAGCTCTAAAGGAAGCTGAGAGAACTCTTCACACAATCACAGGTTGGCAAAGCCCCTCGGGATCACCAAGCCCAACCTGAAACCCTACTCAACGAGATTCACCTTAAACCATAGCCCCGAGCAGCACATCCAAACGACTTTAAAGACATCCAGGGCTGGGGACTCCACCAACTCCCTGGGCAGCTCATTCCAGTGCCTCTTGCTGCTGTGAGCTCAGCTGCAGGAACAGGGCCCATGAGTGTCAGAAAGACAGAAGGGAATATTTGCCCCTAGAAGCCAGAGGTGCTTTGAGCTTTCTCCTGTGAGCAGAGCTGAGGTTTGGGTTGTTTTTTTTCAACATGAGAATAAACTTTAATCTAAGGGTGCTGGAGCCCTGGAGCAGGCTGTCCAGAGAGGTTGTGGAATCTCCAGAGTGATTCCATACCCACCTGTGTGACCTGCCCTGGGTAATGCTGCTTTGGCAGGGGGGGTTGGACTGGATGATCCCTGGAGGTCCCTTCCAAGCCCCACATTCTATACCTTGTTACTTGTTCTCTCAAGAGCAGAGCTGCCTGGGAGCCCCTCAGCTGAAAACACTCCTGTTGAGAGCATCACAGGATGTCTGGGGATGGAAGGGACCCAAAGAGCTCACCCACTCCAACCCCCCTGCCACAGCAGGACCACAAAATCTAGCTCAGGGCACACAGGAACCACATCCAGACAGGCCTTGAAAGCCTCCAGAGAAGGAGACTCCACAACCTCTCTGGGGAGCTGTGAAGGATGATGCAAAATTAATAATGGATATTCATTTTTATATCCAGGTGAAGATTAACTATGAAAAGTGTTTATTAAATCCCACCAGAAAACTTACAACGTTCAAAATGCAGGGTTTGGGTATTTACACACACAGGGGACAGGCAAAACTGGAACACTTTAAGGAATAACCAGCAGATGCAAACTGGCAAGAGGTTCTTAGTTTCAATTATACCTCTTGCCCATCAGGGGACTTGAGAGGCTCCTTTCTGCTCCTAGGGCAGAAAGGCACAACAGAATCTAGTTAGAGAATTCCTCAGAGAGAGGCTTTGAGCATTTACTCACAAAATAGCATCAGACAGTACCCAAAACTCAAAGGGAATTCTGTTGCTATCTTCAGAGTCGCTGCAGGCAAAGCAGAGCATAACCTGGCAGGGCTCAGCAGGCAAAGCAAAAGGAAAGTAAAAAGCCCAAAGCCATGTGGCCAAAGCCTATTTATTGATTGCCTGAAAGGTGATGCCCCCTTGGACCAGAGAGATTTGCCAACCAGAATGGCACTTTGCCAAACCTGCCCATATCAGGTGTATGTCAGGAGCTTGCTTTCCCTTATTTGGGAAGTACAGGCCTGGGCAAGTGTTGTCTTCTCCCTGCACTCTGCTTACCCCCCCACAGCAGAGGGAAGGGGCACAATGGGATCATGCTGGATGGTGGCACACAGAGAGTGGTGATCAAGGGCACAATGTCCACCTGGAGACCAGTGCCAAGTGGTGTCCCTCAGGGGTCAGTGCTGGCACCAGTGCTGTTTGACATCTTTGTCAGTGCCATGGACAGAGGAATCAGTGCAGCCTCAGCAAGTGTGCAGTTGGCACCAAGCTGTGTGGCACAGTCACTTGGTAGAGGGCAGGGATCCATCCAGAGGGACCTGGACAGGCTGCAGAGCTGTGCCCAGGCCAACCTCATGACATTCAATAAGGCCAAGTGTAAGGTCCTGCACCTGGGTAGGCACAATCCCAAGCACAAATACAGGCTGGGTGGGGAATGGCTGAGAGCAGCCCTAAGGAACAGGCCCTGGGGGTCTGGGGAGATGAAAAGCTCAACATGAGGTTGCAGTGTGCACATGCAGCTCAGACAGCAACTGAGTCCTAGGCTGCATCAAGAGCAGTGTGGGCAGCAGGGCAAGGGAGGG
>VWZE01005823.1:13668-55786 GCA_013396675.1 Eubucco bourcierii
GTAACCAAGGTACACAGGCTCAGCTTGTGTAGGCCTTGTGCAAGGCCTGTGTTCTGCCCTAAAAAGGGTAAAGCAAACCTATGGTTTCACCTAATCTGGTCAGCCTTGGCTACCTGCCATTCTGATTGGCTATTCTGTGTCCAGAGGCCCATTAGTCTCGGACTGTGTTGGTAAAAGGAGATGAGCAGGTGACCCAACCTGCTCTGCCTTGGTATCCATGCTCTGCCCTTGTATCCGTGCTTGCCTGCTTCCTGCTGCCTCATTGCATCCTGAACTGCCTGGAAACTGCCTGCCAAGAGTTTACCAGGAACAGGCTCTAAATACCTGCACATGATCAGCCTGCATAGTCAGCTGACATTGTGCCCAGACTGCACATGGCAAGACATCCTGGAGTCCTGTGTGCAGTTCTGGAGCCCTCAGCACAGGAAGGACATGGAAGTGTTGGAGCAGGTCCAGAGGAAGCCACCAAGATGCTGAGAAGGCTGGAGCAGCTCTGCTGTGAGGACAGGCTGAGAGAGTTGGAGCTCTGCAGCCTGGAGAAGAGAAGGCTTCCAGGAGACCTTAGAGTAGCCTTCCAGGATCTGAAGGGGGCTACAGGAAGGCTGGGAGGGACTATTGACAAGGGCTGGGAATGGCAGGACAAGGGGCAATGGGTTTGAACTGGCAGAGGGGAGATTGAAAGTGGATGTTAGGAGGNTACACCTGAAAGCCTTCTACTAAGACAGGAAGTCCTGGAGATACACAGATCATCCAGAGAAGATCAGGACCATGTCAGAGATTGTCTGCCTCCTTTCTTCAGCACCCTGGGAAGAATTATTTGCACAATCCCTGCCTTGGCCACATCAATTCCCTGCCTCCATGACAGTGTCCCAGAGTTACCAACTCATTTGCCCCATTTACCAACTCACCAGCTTGGAAGTACAGCTTAATGCCATGGAACTTGCTTGATATTTGGTGTTAATAAAAACCCTGAAGTTTTAAATCTCCTTCCTGTGAAGTTTGTGCATTCAAGTTGTTCCCTATTAAACACCTTCTTACTCCTTGCTGTGCACCACAGCTGCTTACCCTGACACATTATACAGCCTGCACCATCAGAAGGTCCTTTGAAGTAAGGTTTGAAAGCATGATCATGTGAACAAAAAAAAAAGGGGGGCACAGTTAAAAGCTTCCTGCAAATCCCATTCCCTTATTCCTGATGGAGTCCAGAGTTCAGGCATGCTCAAAAATCTACGGGGCCTGGAACAGTTGCCCAGGGAGGTTGTGGCTGCTCCCTCCCCCTGGAGGTGTTCAAGGCCAGGTTGGATGAGGTCACTCAAGGCCTCCTCCAACCTGGCCTTGAACACCTCTAGGGAGGGAGCAGCCACAACCTCCCTGGGCAACCTGTGCCAGTGTCTCACCCCCCTCACTGCAAACAGCTTCCTCCTAACATCCACTTTCAATCTTCCCTCTGCCACTTCAAACCCATTGCCCCTTGTCCTGGCATTCCCAGATGTAGTAGATGTTAGGAAGAAGTTGTTTGAAGTGAGGGTGGTGAGACACTGGCACAGGTTGCCCAGGGAGGTTGTGGCTGCTCCCTCCCTGGAGGGGTTCAAGGCCAGGTTGGAGGAGGTCTTGAGTGAGCTGTGCTAGTGGGAGGTGTCCCTGCCTATGGCAGGGGGTTGGAACTGGATGATCCTTGAGGTCCCTTCCAACCTTACCATTCTATGAGCCTTTGTGGCCAGCAGGGCAAGTGGTGTCCTGGGGTACAGCAGCAAGAGTGTGGTCAGCAGAGCTAGGGAGGTTCTGCTCCTACTCCACTCTGCTCTTCTGAGACGTGGAGTATGGTGCCCAGTTCTGGGCTCCCCCAGTTCAGGAGAGACAGGGACCTGCTGGAGACAGTCCAACAGAGCCTGTGAAGATGATGAAGGGACTGGGGCTGTAGAGTCTGGAGAAGAGAAAGCTGAGAGTAGATCTCACCAATGTCTATAAATATCTGAGGAGTGGGTGTCAAGAGGAGGGGCCCAGGCTCTTTTTGGTGATGCCCTGTGGAACAATGGGAATAAGCTGGAACCCAGAAAGTTCCACCTCAACATGAAGAGAAACTTGTTTGGTGTAAGGGTGCTGGAGGTCTGGAGTAAGCTGCCCAGGGGTGTTCTGGAGTTTCCTTCTCTGCAGAGATCCCAACCCCACCCTGGGCATTGTGCTCCTGGGCAAGCTGCTGTGGGTGTCCTGCTTGAGCAGGGGGTTGGACTGGATGATCTCCAGAGGTCCCTTCCAACCGTCACCATCTATGATTCTGTCACCAGGAAAAGTGGGATGTCACCACCCCTCTCTAGCATATAAAAGGTGGGGGGTCAGTGCAACTGTGTTTCCCTTTTTTCCCCCTGATCCTGCTTTCATGCTGCTCTGCCTCCTTCCCTGTCCTCTCTGGGCTGCTGTTTCACCTACTCCTCTCCCAGGTGCTGCTGCTCACAGCTGCTGAAGGACACTGGAATACTCAGAGAGACACAGTCACTGCTTTCTATTACACACTGCAACCTTCAGCCTCACAGGAGATCAGTCCAGGGAGCACTGGAGGTGAATTTTGTATGATTTAAGCACTATTGAAAACTGCTGAGGTGCAGAATGTTGAGAAGAACCCAGCTTGTCACAGCTGATGTGTCACTGGGCACAGGAGCAGTGTCCTGCATGTTAAAAAGCTTCCCTAGCATCATGTGAATCTGAGACCCCTCCTGCAGTACTGTGTCCAGCTCTGGAGAGCCTAACACAAGGAGGACATGGAACTGATAGAGTGAGTCCAGAGGAGGCCACAACAATGATGTGAGGGCTGGAAGCACAGGTTGAGAGGGTTGGGGTTGTTCAGCCTGGAGAAGAGAAGGCTCCAGGGAGACCTCAGAGTTGCCTGTCAGTGCTGGAAGGGGGCTCCAGGAAAGCTGGGGAGGGACTTTGACAGAGGTTTGAAGTGACAGGACAAAGGGTAATAGCTTCAAACTGCAAGAAGCAGGATTTAGATTGGAGATTAGGAGGAAATTCTTCCCTGTGAGGGTGTTGAGGCACTGGAACAGGTTGCCCAGAGAAGTTGTGGAGGCTCCAAGCCTGGTAGTGTTCAAAGCCAGGCTGGACAAGGTCTTGAGCAAGCTGCTCTAGTAGGAGGTGTCCCTGCCCATGGCAGGTGGTTGGAACTGGATAATCTTCCAACTCAAACCCTTCTGTGACTCTATGATCAGTGCAATTACACATCAGGGTAAGGTTCAGCAGCACAATCAGATCCAGGAGGCCACAATCAAAGTGTCCTACTGCCTTACAGGCAGCTCTGGTGCAGTATCAGCAGAGGCTGGGGGTAGTGCTGCCAATCTCAGTGCTGCTGCTGAAAGCTTATTTCATTTTCATTTTAATTTAGCAAGCTCTCCCTGAAAATTAAAGATTCCCTGAGAGCTTTATAGCATGAAGTGAAGTGGCAAATTAAATTGAAATGAAGATAATCCCCAGAAATGTGTACACAAGCAAAGTGACTCTTGGCCCAGACACCTTTCAGACTGGTTAAGTTCTTATTTAAATAAAGAAGCAGCAATCTTCTGCAATGAAAGTATTCCCAAGCCTTTCAATTTGTCTGGAGTCATTCCAGAATGCAGCACATTGTGTCTACACCATCACTGCAGCAAGACTGCTCAGATGCCTGCCCAAGTGTGGAGTGCTACCAGAATGGGTTCCACGAGGCAGAAACAGTATGGAAAGGGTCCAGGAGGCCACCAAGATGATCAGAGGGTTGGAAAACCTCCCCTGTGGGGACAGGCTGAGGCAGTTGGGGCTGTGCAGGCTGGAGAAGAGAAGGCTGCAGGGGGACCTTAGAGCAGCCTTCCAGTGCCTGAAGGGGCTCCAGGAGAGCTGGGGAGGGACTTTTGACCAGAGTTGGGAGTGATAGGATCATAGAATCATAGAATGGTAAGGTTGGAAGGGACCTCAAGGATGAAGGGGAATGGATTGAAACTTGAGAAGGGGGAGATCGACGCGAAATTGTCGAGAGAGAGGGAGGGGAGACATTGGCACAGGTTGCCCAGGGAGGTTGTGGATGCTCCCTGCCTGGAGGTGTTCAGGGCCAGGTTGGATGAGGCCCTGAGCAACCTGTGCTGATGGGAGGTGTCCCTTCCCATGGCAGGGGGTTGGCACGCAATGATCTTTTGAGGTCCCTTCCAGGCCAATCCATCCTGTGATTCTATGACTGAAGCAGGTTTGCCAGCAGGCAAAGGCTGTGCTGCAGCTTCAGCTCTGTGCTGACTGCAGTTGGTGAGGCAGAGAAGCAGCAGGTCCCCGGGGGGTGAGGGGGGAGCTGCACAAGCACAATGCCTAAGCATATTTAAAGATTATCATGCAGGGCTTTTAGAGCCAGCTCTGTGTGTGCATTAATCCCCTGAGCTGCCAGCCCAATCTCTCCCTGGCAGGCTCCCTCGCTCCCCAACAATGGAGACCTTATTAAATATTAAGGTCTTAATCCAAAGTACTTCTGTATGAACTGAGAAATCCTCAAGCAAGGCACAGAAGATAAACATTTTCCCACTCCAAAGAGAGATGTCTGCACACTTGTAGGGTGGCACCAGACAAAGGGAAGTGTCCCCATGCTGGCAGGGGCACTGTGTGACAAATCCACTCCTTTGGAAGCAGCTCATATGAGTCCTTGCTGGCACATACACACACACACACACTCTTGTCTAGACCCAGGGTTCACAGGCTTACCTCAGAAGGACAAAAGCTCACTCCTCTCGTGCTTTGGAACTCCACCTTAGCAAGCAGAGGAGGGCTTCACAGCAGGATGCCCAACCCTCTGGGAATGCTGACAGGGCAGATGGCAGCTGAACAGCTGGGTACAAGCACCAGCACCGGGGCTCAGGTATCATCTCTGCTGCTTTGCCATTGTATTGTATTTCAAAGCATCCAGCCAAGAGAGCTTTTGCTTAAAAAGCAGGCTCAGATGTCCCAGTGGGTATGTATCCAAGAGGAGCTTTGCCGAGGCATGGGTTTGTACCTGACAGGGCAGGTTCAGCTGAATCCCTTTCCTCTGGTTCACACTTCAGGTCCAGCATGACTCCAGCAGCCCTGTGAGCTGCTGAGGAGTGTGGTTTGTTACCCCTGTCTAAGCAACAAAGACCTTCCAAGATGAGATCATTCTTTCATCTTCTTTCTCTGTGCCCTTCTCTCCAACACCAGTTTTCTTCAGCAGCCAGGTTTGCTCTGTGCATGGCATCACCAGTCCCCTGTGGGTGGGCATGGCAAAAGCTCTCTGCCAGGAATCAGGGGCACAGAGGCTTCTCTACAAACAGAAATAGAAACCTGAATTGCCCTTTCTGCACTCTGGACAGGCTCATCTATCAAAGCATGGTCAGACAGACATTACATCCCCAGGGGGGAAGCCTGGATGTGGTCAAGGCGATGAAAGGAATCAGGAGCACAAAGTCTGAGTGTGCAGATGCAAACCTACATTCACACCATCACAGAGAGGCTTGGGTTGGAAGGGACCTCAAAGCTCATCCAGTCCCAAGCCCCTGCCATGGGCAGGGACATCTCTCACTAGCCCAGGTGGCTAAAGGCCTCATCCAGCCTGGCCTTGAACATCTCCAGGCAGGAGGCATCCACAGCCTCCCTGGGCAGCCTGTGCCAGGGTCTCCTCACCCTCACTGGCAACAATGTCTTCCCAGTCTCAATCTCCTCTGTCTGAATGCTGGACTTAGTGCAGAGGTACAGCATGAAGCAGCAGCTGTGGGAGGTTCTTGCAGCATGCCCATGCAGGGGAGCTCAGCACCAGCTGATGGGGGCACTGCCCTGCTCCATCCTAGGGGATATCACAGGTGGCCCAGGGGCACTGCCCCTGCTGTTGCACTATTTACACATGCAGACAGCAGAGGATCTGCATAACCAACACACCCACAAACATTTCCCATCTTGTTGTCAGCTTTCAAAGTGCCCAAGTTACCACCTGGCTGTGTGTGGTTGGAGTTTCAGCTGAGGCAGCTGAGGCTTAGTTTGGTGTGGCCCTGACCCATGTCATTATCCATCACACGCTGGACTTGATGATCTCAGAGGTGTAGTCCAGCCTCAATAATTCTGTTATCTCCAGGCCCATCAGCAAGGGTACTTAATTATTGACATTTGAGGACCATTATTAACATTTCAGAGCAAGTCCTGCAGGTACTGCAATGAAACAAGGAAATACTGAGGGCCAGAACAGCCATGAGGCTTCAAAGCCCTTGCAGGGGATAATGCAGCATGTGGAATGCTGTAAGTCACTCTGTGCTGCAAGTCAATCCCTTTACTAGGAGGAGATTACAACATTCACAGCATTTGGTGTCACTCACACACATGGAACCTGCTTCTTAACTCCCACACATGCCAGGCTCAGCTCACTGACACACTCCTGCAGTCTGCTTTGGGTTTTCCCCCCAAGCTCTTTACCTGTGGGGATGGCAGTGCCTCAGATTTACAGTCACAGCTTCACAGACTGCATTGGGTTGGAAGGGACCCTCAAAGGGCATCTTGTCGAATCCCTCTGCAGGTAGCAGGCACACCTCCAGCCAGAGCAGGCTGCCTTGAGACAGATCTCAAGCCTGAGCTCAAATGTCTCCAGGGATGAGCCTAAATCACATCCCTGGGCAGCCTGTGCCAGTCTCTCCCCAGCCTCACTCTGCAGAACTTCTTCCTGAGGTCCAACCTAACCCTGCCCTGCTCCAGTTTCAAACCACTGCAAAGCATTGGCCCTTCAGAGGAGCCCAGAGCAATTTGGCTTCTGCACTGAAAAAGGATCTGTGAATCTTTCTCCTCACAAAACCCCAGCATGGTATAGGTTCAGAAGGGACCTCTGGAGATCATCCAGTTCAGACCAACCCCCTGCTAAAGCAGAGCACCCACAGCAGCTTGCCCAGCAGCACAGTGCCCAGAGCGGGTTGGAAGCTCTCCACACAAGCAGACTCCACAACCTCTCTGGGCAGCCTGCTCCAGGCCTCCAGTACCCTCACAGCAAACAACTTTCTCCTCCTGCTCAGATGGAACCTCCTGGGTGCCACTTTGCACTCAGTGCCCCTTGTGCTGTCCCTGGGCACCACTGCCAAGAGTCTGGCCCCAGCCTGGACTCTCTCCAGCACTTCCCTGTGCTCTTAAACTGGGGAGCACAGAACTGGACCCAGTCCTCCGGGTATGACCTCACTAGGGCAGAGCAGGGTGGGAGGAGAACCTCCCTCCTTTTACTATTCATGGCCCAAATGCCCCTGGCAGGGAAATGGGCAGGTCTGCAAAGTGGCTCATGCTAACCAAACAGCCAATACTCAAATTCTGAGCAGCCCTTGAGCCAGTGGCAAATTTGGTAATGAAATTATATTCATAGAATCAGTCAGGGTTGGAAGGGACCACAAGGAGCAGCCAGTCCCAACCTCCCTGCCATGGGCAGGGACACCCTACCCTAGATTAGGCTGCCCACAGGCTCATCCAGCCTGGTCTTAAACACCTTCAGGGATGGGGCCTCAACCCCTGCCAGGCTCTCACCACTCTCATGCTGAAGAATTTCCTCCTCACCTCCAGTCTGAATCTCCCCACCTCCAGCTTTGCTCCATTCCCCCTAGTTCCACTAGTTCCTACCCCCTGTGTGCCCACTGGCATGGCTCATGCTTATTTAGCTTATTCACAGAATCACAGCACCATTCAGGCTCGCAAAGGCCTTCAGGATCACCAAGCCCAACCATTAACCCTACCCTACAAGGTGCACCTTAAACCATAGCCCCAAGCACCACATCCAAATGACCTTTAAATACATCCAGGCTTGAAGACTCCACCACCTCCCTGGGCAGCACATTCCAGTCCCTGACCACTCTTGCTGGGAATTTTTTTTCCTACTGTCCAGTCTAAACCTGCCCTGTTGCACCTTGAGGCTATTCCCTCTCCTGCTGTTCTCTCTCCTTCTATCTCACATTACCTGCGAGAAGCAGCACCAAACCTCTCCACAACATCCTTTCAGGCAGTTGTAGAGAACAATGAGGTCTGTCCTCAGCCTCCCCTTTCTCAAACTGAACTCCTTCAGTCTCTCTTCATTAGATTTATTCTCCAGATCATTAGAACCCCTCAGCACCCATCCTTACAAACACTTCTTCATGCAGAAGCAACAAACCCCAAGCACAGGCTCACCTGAATGGACAGAACACTTTGGAGGTGCAAAAGAGTCTGCAGGGAAGGAGTTGTGTGTGCCTCACCTGAGCAGAGAGAGGATTGGTTCTGATAAGGTGCAGCAGGAGGCTCAACAAAACTAAACAGTTCATCTCCTTTCTAAACAAATTCTTTTCTAATCTCCCTTCTTGCTTAGGTGAGCCAAGTTTGCCTTGCCACAAATTCTATGTGCCCTAAGTATAAAGCTTGGCAGACTTATCTCATCATAATTTAATTTCTTGCCTTATCCTTCTTAATTCCCTGAGTTGAATCTAAGGTCAGCGGAAGCGAGCTGGAGGAGTTCAAATGAAGGGAACAGGAACCATTAGGAATGAACATTTTCATCAGTCACTTCCAAATCCTGGAAAGAAAAAGGGATTTATTCTCCAAAGCCATAGCACTGCTCAGACCAAGATTCAGCAGACAGATACAGGTACAAGGCCAAGTGTTAAGATCCTGCCCCTGGGTAGGCACAATGCCAAGCACAGCTCCAGGCTGGGTGGGGAATGTCTGAGTGCAGCCCTGAGGAACAGGCCCTGGAGGTGTGGGGTGATGAAAAGCTCAACCTGAGGCTGCAGTGTGAGTGCAGCCCAGACAGCAACTGTGTGCTGGGCTGCAGCAAGAGNTATTGACAAGGGCTGGGAATGCCAGGACGCCCCTTGTCCCATTGCCCCTTAATGGGTTTGAACTGGCAGAGAGGAGATTGAAAGTGGATGTTAGGAGGAAGTTGTTTGCAGTGAGGGTGGCGAGACACTGGCACAGGTTGCCCAGGGAGGTTGTGGCTGCTCCCTCCCTGGAGGGGTTCAAGGCCAGGTTGGAGGAGGTCTTGAGTAACCTGTGCTAGTGGGAGGTGTCCCTGCCTATGGCAGGGGGTTGGAACTGGATGATCCTTAAGGTCCCTTCCAACCTTACCACTCTGTGATTCTATCCATTA
This sequence comes from Eubucco bourcierii, assembly GCA_013396675.1. Taxonomy (NCBI): domain Eukaryota; kingdom Metazoa; phylum Chordata; class Aves; order Piciformes; family Ramphastidae; genus Eubucco; species Eubucco bourcierii. The sequence continues at coordinate 22,763 of VWZE01005823.1, forward strand.
GCACTCAATTTCCATTTGGAGACAGACCATATATGGGGGACAGCTGATATGGGCACTCAGAAACAGGGAGGCTTCCAGAGATGATTCTACATAGCATAGAATAGACTCATAGGATGGTTTGGGTTGGAAGTGACCTTGAAGATCATCCAGTGCCAACATCTCTGCCATGGGCAGAGACACCTCCCACTAGCCCACATTGCTCAAGACCTCATCCAACCTGACCTTGAACACCTCCAGGGAGGTTGTGGAGCACAGAAGCACAGAATGTCATCTTTGATCACATTCTCTGCTTCTGTGTTCCTCAATCTCCCTGAGCAACCTGTGCCAGTGTCTCACAACCCTCACTGCCAAGAATTTTTTCCCCCATCTCCAGTCTCAATCAGCCCTCCTCAAGCTTCAATCTATTCCCCCTCATCCTGTCACTCCCTGCCCTTGTCAGTAGTCCCTCCCCAGCCTTCCTCAATCCATTCCCATTCATTCTGTCACTCCCTGCCCTTGTCAGAAGTCCCTCCCCAGCTTTCTTTTACCCCACTTCAGATACCGGAAGGCAACTCTAAAGCCTCTCTGGAGCCTTCTCTTCTCCAGGCTGAGCAGCCCCAACTCTCCCAGCCTGGCCCCACAGGGAAACTGCTGCAGCACTGTAAGGACCTTTTATTTTGTGCAAATAATTAAACTCAGCTTCACTTTCATATAGTCACAGAGTGGTTTGGCTTGGAATTGCCTTAAAGATCATCCAGTTGCAACCCCCCTGCCACGGGCAGGGACACCTCCTACTAAACCCAGGCTGCTCAAGCCCCTGCTTAATCTATCCTGGCTTTAAACCATCTCAGAGCTGGAGCCTCCCCATGTCTATGCACATTTTCAGGAGTGATCAGGCAGTTGGACTAGAGGATGAGTGCAGATCCCTTCCAAGTGGAACCACTGCAACAGTAATGGCCAAAGGAGGAGACATTTAAGAGGACACAGGCAATTCTGACACTAACCCAAACAGTTTTGCTCAGGGCAATGCACATCTGAGGGGCTGCTTATCAAATGCTGCCTTCCAGCTGGGCAGCACCACTTGAACTGTCTGACAGAGAGCAAAGCTCTGCAGTGACAGAAAGGGGTTGGATGGGGAGATGCCATTAGAGAACTGTGAGGGTCCACCAGGTGCTGCTCACTTTCAGAGCTGTGTTTCCAGACCTCTACAGTGCAATCAGAGACTCAGAAACACTTTCATGCATAGCAAGTTACAGCATAATCCTCCTGCCTGGCTGCAGTCCCATCCCAGCACCATGAAGAAACTGGCCAAGGTTGAGTGGCTGACACCTGCACTGGAGAACACTTCCCAGCAAGCAAAGCTTCCATCCTTTTGGTTTTGCTCTGAACTGAGAAGCCAATTCTTTCCCAGAGCAGAATCAAAGAACAGCTTGCCCAGGGAAGTTGTGGTTGCTCCCTCCCTGGAGGTGTTCAAGGCCAGGTTGGATGAAGCCTTGAGTGACCTGTACTAGTGGGAGGTGTTCCTGCCTATGGCAGGGGGCTGGAACTGGATGATCCTTGAGGTCCCTTCCAACCTTACCATGCTATGATTCTATGATTCTGCTGGAAAGCCCTTTCAGATTCAGGGAGTGACAGGACAGGGGGGAATGGAGCAAAGCTGGAGGTGGGGAGATTCAGACTGGAGGTGAGGAAGTTCTTCAGGATGAGGGTAGTGAGAGCCTGGCAGGGGTTGCCCAGGGAGGTGGTGGAAGCCTCAACCCTGGAGGTGTTTAGGGCCAGGCTGGATGAGGCTCTGGGCAGCCTGATCTAGTGTGAGGTGTCCCTGCCCATGGCAGGGGGGTTGGAGCTGGATGATCCTTGTGGTCCCTTCCAACCCTGACTGATTCTATGATTCTGTGATTCTATGATTCTGTGATTCTATGATTCTACATTACACCCAAAATAAGTTCACTTATCAGATGTAGCCTTTCTGTAGCCATGCCCTGCATGGGGCTGCCCCTGCCCAGCTGTCTCAGCCAGGGCCTCCTGGCAGCCCTGTGGAAGGCCTGCAGCACTTGCCTGGCACTGCTGTCCTGCCACCCACAATGGTTGTCCTCTGGTAGCCCAGCCCCAGGTCAGACAGGCAGGGCCAAGGTGGGGAAGTGGGAGAAGAACTGCCCTGCCCCTTCCCTGGCACAGGGTGAGGAGGAGATGTTCCTGCTGCCTTTGGTGGTTGTTACACCTGCTGGCTGACATTGCTCTTGCCCTTGGCTTCGTACTGAATATTTTACCCTAACACTTTTGCAGCTAGAGCTGGGAAGAAAGTGAGGTAATTCTGCAAAAATGACATCTGCTGCTGCTGCTTCCTATCATCCAGTCTAACTATCCTCTACCTTTGCTAAGGCTGGTGCTAAACCATGGTCCTCAGCACCACATCTCTGCCTCTTTGAAACACCTCCAGGGATGGGCATTCAACCACCTCCCTGGGCAGCCTGTGCCAGGCTTTAAGAACCCTTTCAGTGAAAGTGTTTCTCCTCATATGCAACTCAAACCTCCCTTGGCGCAACTTGAGGCCACTTCCTCTCATACTGTCACTTGTTACTGACCAGGTAGAAGAGACCAACCCCCACCTGGTTCCAACCTCCTTTCAGGGAGTTTCAGATGCAGCCCTGTACTCCCAGAACCCCCCCAAGTGAATTATTTGGTGCTGCCAGTAGAAATACTTACAAAAGCCAAAGGGTATTGTTACAAAAGTAACATCACCATCAAGAACTGCCTGAGCTACACAACCCCACAGCACAGCTCTGCTCTCAGAAGTGTTCTCCTTTCCAGCACTCAGAGCCACCATCTGCTCTGCCCTTTCATAGAATCATAGAATGGGAAGGTTGGAAGGGACCTCAAAGATCATCCAATTCCAAGCCCCTGCCATAGGCAGGGACACCTCCCACTAGTACAGGTCACTCAAGGCCTCATCCAAGCTGGTCTTGAACACCTCCAGGGAGGGAGCAGCCACAATCTCCCTGGGCAACCTGTGCCAGTGTCAGTTGTGCTGCTGAATTCTGTTTGAATGCTAAACAACAAAGCCCCTGAGAGACAACTGGAACACAGAATGAGGCTCTGGAATCTTTAAGCAGTGATGGTGCCTGAACAGCAGCAGAGTTTCATTGGCAGCAAAAGAGACTCTCACTTGCAGGGCAAACAGCCTGGAAGGGGAAGTCGAGCAGCAGCTGCACACAGCTCTCCATGCCCTGCCTCTCTCCAAGCCTTGCCTCTCCATCCTCTCCTTCTCCACCTTCCAGCTCTCCATGCCCTGCCTCTCTCCAAGCCTTGCCTCTCCATCCTCTCCTTCTCCACCTTCCAGCTCTCCATGCCCTGCCTCTCTCCAAGCCTTGCCTCTCCATCCTCTCCTTCTCCACCTTCCAGCTCTCCATGCCCTGCCTCTCTCCAAGCCTTGCCTCTCCATCCTCTCCTTCTCCACCTTCCAGCTCTCCATGCCCTGCCTCTCTCCAAGCCTTGCCTCTCCATCCTCTCCTTCTCCACCTTCCAGCTCTCCATGCCCTGCCTCTCTCCAAGCCTTGCCTCTCCATCCTCTCCTTCTCCACCTTCCAGCTCTCCATGCCCTGCCTCTCTCCAAGCCTTGCCTCTCCATCCTCTCCTTCTCCACCTTCCAGCTCTCCATGCCCTGCCTCTCTCCAAGCCTTGCCTCTCCATCCTCTCCTTCTCCACCTTCCAGCTCTCCATGCCCTGCCTCTCTCCAAGCCTTGCCTCTCCATCCTCTCCTTCTCCACCTTCCAGCTCTCCATGCCCTGCCTCTCTCCAAGCCTTGCCTCTCCATCCTCTCCTTCTCCACCTTCCAGCTCTCCATGCCCTGCCTCTCTCCAAGCCTTGCCTCTCCATCCTCTCCTTCTCCACCTTCCAGCTCTCCATGCCCTGCCTCTCTCCAAGCCTTGCCTCTCCATCCTCTCCTTCTCCACCTTCCAGCTCTCCATGCCCTGCCTCTCTCCAAGCCTTGCCTCTCCATCCTCTCCTTCTCCACCTTCCAGCTCTCCATGCCCTGCCTCTCTCCAAGCCTTGCCTCTCCATCCTCTCCTTCTCCACCTTCCAGCTCTCCATGCCCTGCCTCTCTCCAAGCCTTGCCTCTCCATCCTCTCCTTCTCCACCTTCCAGCTCTCCATGCCCTGCCTCTCTCCAAGCCTTGCCTCTCCATCCTCTCCTTCTCCACCTTCCAGCTCTCCATGCCCTGCCTCTCTCCAAGCCTTGCCTCTCCATCCTCTCCTTCTCCACCTTCCAGCTCTCCATGCCCTGCCTCTCTCCAAGCCTTGCCTCTCCATCCTCTCCTTCTCCACCTTCCAGCTCTCCATGCCCTGCCTCTCTCCAAGCCTTGCCTCTCCATCCTCTCCTTCTCCACCTTCCAGCTCTCCATGCCCTGCCTCTCTCCAAGCCTTGCCTCTCCATCCTCTCCTTCTCCACCTTCCAGCTCTCCATGCCCTGCCTCTCTCCAAGCCTTGCCTCTCCATCCTCTCCTTCTCCACCTTCCAGCTCTCCATGCCCTGCCTCTCTCCAAGCCTTGCCTCTCCATCCTCTCCTTCTCCACCTTCCAGCTCTCCATGCCCTGCCTCTCTCCAAGCCTTGCCTCTCCATCCTCTCCTTCTCCACCTTCCAGCTCCCCATGCCCTGCCTCTCTCCAAACCCTGTCTCTCCATCCTCTCCTTCTCCATCTTCCAGCTCCCCATGCCCTGCCTCTCTCCAAACCCTGTCTCTCCATCCTCTCCTTCTCCATCTTCCAGCTCCCCATGCCCTGCCTCTCTCCAAACCCTGTCTCTCCATCCTCTCCTTCTCCATCTTCCAGCTCCCCATTAACTGCAGCAGTTAATTCCTCCACTTGATCACCCACTGTGCAAATTACTATCTCCATTTCTCCTTTGCAGAGTCCCTTGTCTCCAGATCTACAAGCAAACCCCTCCAGGAGGAGGAGGAGGAGGAGGAACCCCTCCAGCATGCTCTGCTCACACCCCTGCTGTGCTGCCAACAGATTGCTCTGCAGTGAGTGATAACTCAGAAGAGCCTCAGCTCAGTGCCAGGGAGCAAGAGACAGGACAAGGGGCACTGGGTGGAAGCTGAGGCATAGAAGTTCCATGGAGACATGAGGAGGAATTTTTTTGCTGTGAGGGTGTCAGAAGCCTGGCACAGGCTGCCCAGAGGGGTTGTGAAGTCTCTCTCTCTGGAGATACTCAAATCCTGCCTGGATGCGTGTGATGGTTTATGAGGTCCCCACCCCCCACACTTTGTAAAATGACCCAGACTAGAACTCAGCCAGCTGGAAGTTAAGGCCTGAAGCTCTATTTACAGCTCAGCACAATGGACAAGCAGAGATAGACACAACAGACAGGAATAGTTACAGACATAGACAAGGTAAAGGGAATACAGAAACACAACTCCCCTCCCAGAAATCAGAGACCCCAGGAGGGGCTTCCAACCACCCTTCCACCTTCTCCCCACCTCTGTACCTTACCCCAAGGTTTGCCTTACACACAAGGTGAATTAGGAGGATTGGCCATGGGGGTTAGAAGGAAAGTGGTTAGTGAAGATTAACCTGCAAAGAGAAGCCAGACTGCCCGAGAGACTGTGCCCCCAGAGACAGACAGACAGACAGAGACTAAACTTCTCTAATGTTTGGAATTCTTTTACCAAAACATCTCAGCAAGCCTATGAGTGGAAGAGACATCATCATGTTTTCTTTTCACAGCCTATAGTGTAATTTTCTCTATTANATTAGGAGGATTGGCCATGGGGGTTAGAAGGAAAGTGGTTAGTGAAGATTAACCTGCAAAGAGAAGCCAGACTGCCCGAGAGACTGTGCCCCCAGAGACAGACAGACAGAGACTAAACTTCTCTAACGTTTGGAATTCTTTTACCAAAACATCTCAGCAAGCCTATGAGTGGAAGAGACATCATCATGTTTTCTTTTCACAGCCTATAGTGTAATTTTCTCTATTAGAATATCCCAATTAGCCTCAAACTAGCACAATGTGTTCCTGTGTGATCTCCTCTATGTGATGCTGCTCTGGCTGGGGGCTTGGACTGAAGGAGGTTTGGAGGTCCCTTCCAGCCCCTGACATGCTGTGAGCTATTTTGCTCTGGGTAGTTGTGGTTTCTGATGACTCAGCAGCAGGGTGCTAGGAATGAGTCAGAAAGCTTGGCTGCCTCTGGACTTTGTGACACTTAGAACCCAACACTGAAAAGAGTAATTCTCTCTTCCCTTACTCCTTCACCTGCCAGCTCTGGCTGAGGCTCTGTGTGTGCTCTTTGGAACACTGCCCTCTTGCAGCTCTTCACTCTGGGAAGCCTACCTGGCTTTTGGGTTTTTTTTTCAGCAGCCATTAGCCCTAACAGCCAAGAGCTCCCAAGACAGAGAAGGAAAAGCCTTTCTCATACAGCTGATAAGTGAGTTTAATACTGCAGACACTTGAAATGCAGCTGATACACCAGCATGGGTACCTGGGAAGGCAATGAGCATTTACAATATTCATGCTGTCATCTGCAAAATTCACTCAAGAACTTCATCCTCTGCCAAAAAGCACTGGGAGAAGCCATCAGAAGAGTAACCTTAGTTTTTTGGGTTTTTTTTCACACCAATAGTAATGCATTGACTCTGCCAAAACACTTCATATTCCTTGGCTCCAGGAATCAAAAGGCTCAAAAATGCACAGAAGCTAACTTGGGAGTACAGGGGACTGGGGGTTTGTTTTGCCAAGTCTAACTCTGCTGCTCCTACAAGAGGGACAAAAAGGAGAAACTGGGGGGTTCTGACCCCAGGTGCCTCATCTCTGTGGCCAGCAGGAGCAGGGAGGTTGTTCTGCCCCTGTGCTCACCACTGCTCAGGCCACACCTTGAGTGTTGTGTCCAGTTCTGGGCCCCTCAATTCAAGAGAGAAGTTGAGGTGCTGGAAGGTGCCCAGAGAAGGGGCAGCAAGGCTGGGGAGGGGCCTGGAGCACAGCCCTGTGAGGAGAGGATGAGGGAGCTGGGGGTGTGCAGCCTGCACAAGAGGAGGCTCAGGGCAGAGCTCATTGCTCTCTGCAGCTCCCTGAAGGGAGGTTGTGGCCAGCTGGGGTTGGGCTCTGCTGCCAGGCCCCCAGGGACAGAAGAAGAGGCCACAGCCTCAAGCTGTGCCAGGGCAGGTTCAGGTTGGATGTTAGGAAGAAGTTGTTGCCAGAGAGAATGATTGGCATTGGAATGGGCTGCCCAGGGAGGTGGTGGAGTGCCCATCCCTGGAGACGTTGAAGCAAAGCCTGGCTGGGGCACTGAGTGCCATGGTCTGGTTGATTGGCTAGGGCTGGGTGCTAGGTTGGGCAGGATGAGCTTGGAGCTCTCTTCCAACCTGGCTGATTCTATAATCTCCTTCTCTCATGTTCCTCACAAACACTCCTTTTTCCTTTCCAGCCCTGCCCACCACATGGCCAGAGAAGCTCAATGACTACTGCCAAGGGCAGGAGATGAAATGTGACCACAATCCTGGGACCTTGCTCATACCAAATGTTTAAGAAGTCTGTATGAGAGAGATCAGGGAAGTCTTCATTCTGAGGATGAGGAGCAGCCTCCCTGTCACTTTGCCTATGTTTTAAATCTCTTACTGAAACAGCTGGGAAAAAAAAGAACTGGTTCAGTAAAATGCCAAACTCTTAGAGCTTCCTGCTTGGTCCCTCTTGTGTCAAAGGCAGGAATCCTGAATCCTAAAAGTATCATTTAACCCTCAGTGCTTTCAAATAGTCAATAAACTTCTCAGCCAGGCTTTGCAGACAGCTCAGCCAATCTGCTGTGTGCACTCACATCCTTGCCTCGACTGCAATCTCAGGGTCGATGTGAACAAAGGAAGGAGGAATTGGATGGAATTTAAACCCCTGGCCCAAATGTTTGACACAAAGTCCATCCAAGCTAACAGCAAAAGCTGTCTCATCTTAACAGAAAGCTGTGCATTGAGAAGCAGAGCAAAGGCAGCATGCAATGGCCTGGCACAGCAGACAAACACTTGGTGCTGGGGTTCCAAGGCATTGCTGTATCATAGAATTGTAGATTGGTACGGTTGGAAGGGACCTCAAGGATCAGCCAGTTCCAACCCCCTGCCATAGGCAGGGACACCTCCCACTAGTACAGGTCACTCAAGGCCTCCTCCAACCTGGCCTTGAACACCTCCAGGGAGGGAGCAGCCACAACCTCCCTGGGCAACCTGTTCCAGTGTCTCACCACCCTCACTGTAAAGAACTTCCTCCTAACATCCAGTCTAAATCTCCCCTCTGCCAGTTCAAACCCATTGCCCCTTGCCCTGACATTGCAAGACCTTGTCAATAATCCTTCCCCAGCCTTCCTGTAGGCCCCTTTCAGATACTGGAAGGCTACTATCAGGTCTCCTCGAAGCCTTCTCAACACTCCCTGATGCCAACCCCTGCTGATGGCACCAGCAAGCCACCAGGACTCCAAAGCAATGGAGCCATGTCTAGCTGTGTCAGCAGCTGCAACACCAGAGGTGAGGCCACACCTTGAGCACTGGGTTCAGAAGGGCATTGAGGGGCTGGAGAGAGTCCAAAGAAGGGCAACAAAGGAGGGGTCTGGTAAACAGGGCTGGGGAGCTGGGGGTGTGCAGTGTGGAGAGGTCTGAGGGGAGACCTCGTTGCTGTCTACAGCTACCTGAATGGAGCAGGGATGCCATCCAGGGGGACCTGGACAGGCTGGAGAGGTGTGCCCAGGCCAATCTCATGAGATTCAACAAGGCCAAGTGTAAGGTCCTGCACCTGGCTAGGCACAATCCCAAGCACAAATACAGGCTGGGTGGTGAATGGCTGGAGAGCAGCCCTGAGGAAAAGGACCTTGGAGTCTGGGTTGATGAAAAGCTCAACATGAGCCTGCAGTGTGCACATGCAGCTCAGACAGCAACCGAGTCCTAGGCTGCATCAAGAGAAGCGTGGCCAGCAGGGCAAGGGAGGGGATTCTGCCACTTTGCTCTTGTCAGACCCCACCTGGAGTACTGTGTGCAGTTCTGGAGCCCCCAGCACAGGAAGGAAATGGAAGTGTTGGAGTGGGTCCAGAGGAGGGCCACAAAGATGATCAGAGGGCTGGAGCAGCTCTCCTATGAGGACAGGCTGAGAGAGTTGGGGCTCTTCAGCCTGGAGAAGAGAAGGCTTCGAGGGGACCTGATAGTAGCCTTCCAGTATCTGAAGGGGGCCTACAGGAAGGCTGGGGAAGGATTATTTACAAGGTCCTGCAATGACAGGACAAGGGGCAATGGGCTTAAACTGGCAGAGGGGAGATTTAGACTGGATGTTAGGAGGAAGTTCTTTACAGTGAGGGTGGTGAGGCACTGGAACAGGTTGCCCAGGGAGGTTGTGGATGCTCCCTCCCTGGATGTGTTCAAGGCCAGATTGGATGAGGCCTTGAGTAACCTGTACTAGTGGGAGGTGTCCCTGCCTATGGTAGGGGGTTGGAACTGACTGATCCTTGAGGTCCCTTCCAACCTCACCATTCTATGATTCTATGACAGGTGGGGTTGGGCTCTGCTGCCTTGTAGCAAGTGATGGAATGAGGGGAAGTGGCCTCAAGCTGCACCAGGGGAGGTTTAGGTTGGACATCAGAAGAAACTTCTTCCTGGAAAGAGTTCTCGAAGCCTGGCACAGGCTGCCCAGGCAGGTGGTTGAATGCCCATCCCCAGAGGTGATGAGAAGAGGCAGAGATGTGGTGCTGAGGGGCCATGGTTTAGCTCCAGCCTTGGCAAAGTTAGAGAATGGTTGAACTGGATGATCTGAAAGGGCTTAGCCAACTGAAATGATCTGAAGTGTCTCTGTGAAGAAGGGAGCTTGCACTCCTGGACAACCTGTTTGTAGATCTGCCTTAGCACAACTGCTCTGCACTGGCTCCAGGGCAACACAGAGGCACTCTGGCTTTCACTCAGCTGCTTTAATGAGACCAAAACACAAAAGCATTATCAGCACTGAGCTTTCTCACAGCAGGACAGGAAACAGCAGAGCAAAAGTAACAAAACTGCTTGTTTTTTCACAAAACCTTCCACCACAGCAGCTCAAACAGCACAAGGGGAAGCCAGCCCTAAGGCAGCAGCTACAGGCAGAGTTGAGCTGTGCCACCCCACCACAACATCACTGTAATAGGAACCAGCTTTGCAAATGACAGACATTGCTCTCAGGGTGGTCACTCAGCTCTCCCAGGCACCCCTTCCCCACCCTGCACAGCACAGGGATGTCAGCACAGGTGCCACCCCACCACAAAATCACTGTAATAGGAAGCAGCATTGCAAATGACAGACGTTGCTCTCAGGGTGGTCACTCAGCCCTCCAAGGCACCCCTTCCCCACCCTGCACAGCACAGGGATGTCAGCACAGGTGCCATCCCACCACAACATCACTGTAATAGGAACCAGCTTTGCAAATGACAGACATTGCTCTCAGGGTGGTCACTCAGCTCTCCCAGGCACCCCTTCCCCACCCTGCACAGCACAGGGATGTCAGCACAGGTGCCACCCCACCACAAAATCACTGTAATAGGAAGCAGCATTGCAAATGACAGACGTTGCTCTCAGGGTGGTCACTCAGCCCTCCAAGGCACCCCTTCCCCACCCTGCACAGCACAGGGATGTCAGCACAGGTGCCATCCCACCACAACATCACTGTAATAGGAAGCAGCATTGCAAATGACAGACATTGCTCTCAGGGTGGTCACTCAGCCCTCCAAGGCATCCCTTCCCCACCCTGCACAGCACAGGGATGTCAGCACAGGTGCCATCCCACCACAACATCACTGTAATAGGAACCAGCTTTGCAAATGACAGACATTGCTCTCAGAGTGGTCACTCAGCCCTCCAAGGCATCCCTTCCCCACCCTGCACAGCACAGGGATGCTGACAGTGCCACTGGTGGGACCTCAACTACTCAGGGCATGCAAGCATGGCCTCCCACATCAGTTGTTTGTGATCAGCTCCCAAAAGCAGTAAAGGAAAACCCAAGAAGTATAATTATATACAGATAAACACATCTCTCTATCTCAAATTCTCTGCCCCATGTGGGTTCACCTGAAAAATCAGAGCAGCAGCATTAAAGACTGTGAGAAAATGGACACAGGCATAGAAAGGTCTGTGTCTGTTTAGCTTGGAGAACAGGAGGCTGAAGAGGATCTTATTAATGCTTAGAAATATCTAAGGGGTGGGTGTCAGGAGGATGGGGCCAGACTCTTCTCAGTGGGGCCCAGTGACAGGACAAGAGGTGATGGGCACAAACTTGAACAGAGGAAGTTCCACCTAAACACGAGAAGGAACTTTGAGGGTGGCAGAGCACTGCAGCAGGCTGCCCAGAGAGGTGGTGGAGAATTTCAAGGCCTGCCAGGATGTGTTCCTGTGTGATCTGCTCTCTTTGGAGAGGGTTGGGGACTCAATGACATTCAGAAGTGCCTTCCAACCTCTACCATCCTGTGATATATATTCCCACACTGGGAAAACAGTGCCTGCTGGCAACCTCCAGTCACAGTCCCACCTGCCTCCTTTGCAAGCAGAGGGAGCATCTAGCAGAGTGTTTGCTCTCCACTGGTGCACCAAAGCAAACTCCCTGAAATCTATCAGAAGGCCTGCCCAGACCCCTCCTAAATGCAGATAAGGAAGCACAGAAGGAAAAAAAAAAAAAAAAGCAACCTTCAGTGAAAACTGGTGATGCCTATAAGGATTTCCTGAGGTGTTAACACTGCAAATGCATCAACAAAGGAAACCAAACCTCAGCCTTACCTTTCTGAGCTGGAGAGCAGCAGAGGAAACCACAACGCAGAGACTCCACATGCTGGAAGAAACTGGTGAGGCAGCACAGTTCTCTGGCTTCTTTCCACACACACCAGCCTTGGAGAGAGGTGAGGTCCATCCTTCAGCTGCTCCCTGCTGCACCCATGCACAGAACAGGGACATCAGAGTTGGAACAAGGCTGCTCTGAGAAGCTGTGCTTGCCTTTGCAGGAAAGGTCAAGGATCCTGCAAGTCCTTGTGAGTGAATCAAAGCCCACACTGTGTGCAATGCAGAAATGGGAGGGTCTGTGCTCTTCTGACACCAGGTGTATGTCTGCTGTGATTAGTGGCTTCAGGTAAGTCAAACTGGGGCTAGGAAGTCTCTAGAAAGTCCCCATGCTACTAATTTACACTGAGTGTTTGCACCTGAGCTTCACCAGCCTGCCTTAGAAAAACAACGGGCAAGGTCATGCCCTGTGATGAAGCTCTGCTCCCACCTGGGCACCAGATGAGGTTGCTGGGGTGTATTAGTAGGGTTGTGGTTAGCAGGTTGAGAGAAGTTCTTCTTTCCTCTGGTCCTGGTGGGGCCACATCTGGAAGACTGTGAGCAGTTCTGGGCCCCTCAGTTCAAGAAGGACTTCAGGGGAATGGCTGAAAGAGTCCAGAGCCACAAAAGTGATGGGAGTGGAACAGCTCTCTTAGGAGGAGAGCCTGAGGGAGCTGGGGCTGGGAGCTTGGAGAGGAGGAGCTGAGAGGTGACCTCAGCAATGCTGATCAAGATGTGCAGTGAGTGGCAGGAGGCTGGAGCCAGGCTCTGCTGAGTGATGCCCAATGCCAGCACAAGGGGCAAGGCTGGAAGCTGAGCCATAGGAAGTTGCATGGAAACATGAGGAGGATTTTTTTTTTTTTTTTTTTTCCCTGTGAGGGTGGCAGAGCCCTGGCACAGGCTGCCCAGGGGAGTTGTGGAGTCTCCCTCTCTGGAGATCTGCCTGGCAGTGCTCCTGTGTACTCTGCTCTGGGTGATGCTGCTCTGCAGGGGGGCTTGGACTGGAGGAGCTTTGGAGGTCCCTTCCAGCCCCTGGCATTGTGTTTCATACAGAGGGGCAGCCTTTTAGATGATGTTTTGCCTCCCCACACTAGACAATGGCTAAACTTCACTGTTTAGACTGCACACAGAGGGTGGATCAGAATCTGACAACCTGTGTGCCACAGGAAGGCCACTCAGAAGTGCCCTTCTGCTCTCAGCAGGTGAATGGAGAATTGGTTCTAGCATGCCTGAAGCCACAGGAAGAGCTTTCTGTCATTAAGAGCTTGTAAGAAACACCTTTTTGTTTGCTTGTTTCAAGGGAAATGCCACACAGCTTCTCCTACAGCATTTTGTTTTTTCTTCTAAGTAAGTTACATTTCAACTAAATCAACATTAAAATAGAACCAGAGAAGGCAACTGATGTAAGCAGGCATGTAAAACAATTGGGCTTGTTTTCAATTCCGAGTCTCAGAATGCATTAAGATGCTTTTTTAAGGTGGTGGTGGGGAAATATCCTTTTGTATCAATGCTCTTGTTCCAGTAGACTACACTTAAAGGCACAGTTCAGCTTCTCATCACAGATGCTCCCAGGATAAGTGTTGTTATTTATTTCTGCAACCCTTTCAATGAGCAGTGTTAATCACATCCTCTGCCACAGAAGAGCTTCACCCTTCCCCCCTCCCCCCCCAACACAGAGTATCAAAGTGATTTCCTGGCAGGCTACAAAGCACCAATTCAGGCTTAGCTAATTTGCACTTACTCCATGAAACAGAAGAGCTCACCCAGGGAATGGGATTTGCAGGAAGCAGCTCTGTACAGCCTCTTCAGGCTGCAGAGGCAGAATCCATCTGCTTGCTTGCTGCCATTTGCCTAACTGAACTGTGGTCCTCCAAAGAGTGAGCTTCAAAAGCCACCTCCCCAGTTCAGGTGGCTGTAATTACAGCTCCTATGAAGAGCCATTAAAGCTGTGTGCTAGAGTCTGCTTCTGTGGCAAGAAAACTTCCTGGATATATATGCAGGTAGTGACAGGAATGGGGGGAAGGGAACCAAGCTAGAAATAGGGAGATTCAGACTGGATGTTAGGAAGAAGTTCTTCAGCATGAGAGTGGTGAGAGCCTGGCAGGGGTTGCCCAGGGAGGTGGTGGAAGCCTCATCCCTGGAGGTGTTTAAGGCCAGGCTGGATGAGGCTCTGGACAGCTTGAGCTAGTGTGAGGTGTCCCTGACCATGGCAATGGGGTTGGAGCTGGATGATCCTTGGGGTCCCTTCCAACCCTTACTGACCCTATGATTCCATATAGGGTCAAGGAGCTCAGGTGCTGTGGATGTGAAGATGTCTTTTAGCTACCTGAGGCCAAGCAGAGTTTTCTTCCAATTGACTTTTGTATCTTTATTGGTGTTAGGTTGGTGCAGGGTTAAGATAAATACATTTTTCTGCCCCATTTATAGTGCATTCAGAGAATTATTTGGGGTTGGAAGAGACANGCTAGTGTGAGGTGTCCCTGACCATGGCAATGGGGTTGGAGCTGGATGATCCTTGGGGTCCCTTCCAACCCTTACTGACCCTATGATTCCATATAGGGTCAAGGAGCTCAGGTGCTGTGGATGTGAAGATGTCTTTTAGCTACCTGAGGCCAAGCAGAGTTTTCTTCCAATTGACTTTTGTATCTTTATTGGTGTTAGGTTGGTGCAGGGTTAAGATAAATACATTTTTCTGCCCCATTTATAGTGCATTCAGAGAATTATTTGGGGTTGGAAGAGACATCAAAGACCATCCAGTTTCAACCCCCTGCCATGGGCAGGGACGCCTCCCACCAGCACAGGGTGCTCAAGGCCTCATCCAGCCTGGCCTTGAACACCTCTAGAGAGGGGCATTCACAACCTCCTTGGATAACCCGTTCCAGGGTCTCCCCATCTTCATTTTTTCCTAATCTCCACTCTCAGTCTCCCCTCTCTCAGCTTCCATCCATCCCCTCTTGTCTTCTCACAACCAGCATTTGTCCAAAGTCCCTCCACAGCTCTCCTGGAGCCCCTTGAGGCACTGGAAGGCTGCTCTGAGGTCTCTCTGCAGCCTTCTCTTCTCCAGGCTGAACAGCCTCAGAGCACTCAGTCTATGCCCACAGGGGAGGTTCTTCATCCCTCTGACCATTAGCCCAGGTTGCTCAAGGCTTCATCCAGTCTGGTGTTGAACACCTCCAGGGAGAGGGCACTGCTCAGTGAGTCCTCTGAGACCTAATACAACACAACCTGAGCTGCCCACACACTGAAAAATGCAGCAAATGCAAGACCCATCCATCAAAAACTGATCTCCATTCACTCTGGAGCTCAGTTCCCTTCTGGTACTCACAGAGACCTTCCCCATAAAGAATGATGCCAACTTAAGTTACTTTTGGAATGTCATTTCTAAAGCCACAAACGTGTGGCAGTGGCTCCAAATCACAGCCCCACACCTGGCATTTATTACTCACATGGGGTTAGTTTGATCCTGTTGACAGGCAGAGCTTTTCTGCCTCTATGGATGGCAAAAGACACTTCTTTCTAACACAGCTGTGCTCACAGGCAAGCAGGACTCCTGCACTCCATAGAGGATCATCATGGCATACAAAACCTGATGAAAAATGTGACAGATTACATGGAGCTTTTCTAGAGAGGGCACCACAAGCTAGACTGAAATATCTCAATTTAAGAAAGAAGCTGAGGTGCTGGAAGGTGCCCAGAGAAGGGCAGCAAGGCTGGGGAGAGGCATGGAGCACAGCCCTGTGAGGAGAGGCTGAGGGAGCTGGGGGTGTGCAGCCTGCAGAAGAGAAGGCTGCAGGGGGACCTTAGTGCAGCCTCCCAGTTGCCTGAAGGGGCTCCAGTAGAGTTGGGGAGGGACTTTTGACAAGGGCTGGACAAGACAAGAGGGAATGGATGGAACCTGGAAGAGGGGAGACTGAGAGTGGGGATTAGGAAAAATATCTCTTTAATGAAGGTGGGGAGACCCTGGAACAGGTTGTCCAGGGAGGTGGGCTTGGGCTCTGTTGCCAGGTACCCAGGGACAGAATGAGAGAAAACAGCCTCAAACTGCAGCAGGGGGGGGTCCAGGCTGGATGTTAGGCAGAAGTTCTTCCCAGCAAGAGTGATTGGCATTGGAATGGGCTGCCTGGGGAGGTGGTGGAGTGCCCATCCCTGGGGGTGTTTAAAAGGAGGCTGGATGAGGCACTTGGTGCCATGAGTTAGTTAATGAGAAGGTGTTAGTTGATAGGTTGGACTCAACGACCTCAAAGGTTTTTTCCAACCCAGTTAATTCCATGATTCTGTGATCTTCTCCTTCCCCACATAGAATCATAGAATGGTAAGGTTGGAAGGGACCTCAAGGATCATTTAGTTCCACCCCCCTGCCATAGGCAGGGACACCTCCCACTAGTACAGGTCACTCAAGGCCTCCTCCAACCTGGCCCTGAACACCTCCAGGGAGGGAGCAGCCACAACCTCCCTGGGCACACTCCATGCCAAGCTCACAACCCCTCCCAATCCTCACAGACCGATTCTCTCTTGAGACATCCTGGTTTTGTCATGCCACTGACAGGAGAGAACAAAATAAATAAAAAAGAACCCTCAAAAGAATAGAATTTAATTCTTGTGCTATTCTGGGTTCCATTGCCAGAGTGCCTTTAAATTGCTCCTGAATGAAGTAGAAAGTTCAAGTTAATTGGAGACGAGGATCCACGTAGCAAATTACCTTAGCACTAATGGTATGGAAGAAAGGAGCCTGATTAGTAAACCCTGCTGGAGACCTGCAAGTGTGAGAAGCTGAGAGATGCCAGAAGTGAAGCAGGGAGGTGAAGATCAATAGTTCTTTAATCAATGGTGGATTACAGTGGGATTTATTCTGTGGGAATCAGCAGGGGCAGATAAATTCCCCGCTGAGATTAATTACTGGCAAGGGGGGATGCAAACAGAGGAGTGCAACTATCTTTGTGACAACTCTAAGAGGCAAGAAGGACACCAGTGGGAGCACAGAGCTATTACCTGAGTCTCTGCTGGTGACCAATGACACCCCCACCAAACTCCCAGCACCTCCTAGTTCCTTAGAAGAAACTGCCTCAAAGCCTTTGTATTCCCAAACCCCATGAATATTGCAGCCCAAAATAAAAAGCAGAGCCAACAATTTTTGGTTTTCAACCTGCTGGGTGGTTACAGCTGCTGGGCTTGTAAAAATTCTGCTTTATGGAAGCAGTTGAGGAGGGACAGGGACCTGCTGCAGAGTCCAGTGGAGAGCCATGAGAGCGATTGGGGGACTTAAGCATCTCCCCTATGGAGAGAGATTGAGAGCCCTGGGACTGTTTTATCTGGAAAAGACTAAGCAATAAGACAAAGAATAATGGACACAAACTGGAACAGAGAAGGTTTCAGCTCCACATGAGGAGAAACTTCTTTATACAGTGAGGGTGACAGAGCCCTGGAGCAGGCTGCCCAGAGAGGTTGTGGAGTCTCCTTCTCTGGAGACTTTCCAAACTCACCTGGGTGCATTCCTGTGTGGATTACCCTGGGTGATCCTGCCTTTGGAAGGAGGCTTGGGCTGGATGACTTCTGGAGGTCTCTTCCAACCTCTACCATTCTGTGATTCTGTGAAAGCTGCCAGGCATAGAGCTGAAGAAGGACAGATCAGAGCACAAAGATGCTGACCACATTCACAGTCAGTGGATTGTCTGAGCTGCTTTGGGGCTCTGCCTGTTGGGGTTCTCCATGTAACCCATCCATACCTTTGGCTCTCAGCACTGCAGTGCCCAAAACCTGACTGCTAATGCATCACACAGTGGTGCTAAACAGTGAGAACTAAGCAGAGAGTGAAATTAGAGAGCAGCTCTCGGAAGAAGACTGATTTAGAAACAAGTTCTAAATTGAAATTGCTGTGAGTGGGAACTACTTAAGAAATTTACTAACATTAAAAAAAAAACAACAAACCAAACAGAGCTGACAGTTCAGCTTGTCAGTGCTTGATTTTTCTACCATCTTTGAGGGAAAAAGTATCTAATTGGTCTCCCCCCTCACCATTTTCCATTAACTTACCTTAGCAGAAGACAGAAGGATGCAAAGGGTCCAGCAGATATGAAATGAGTTGGACATAATCAGATGGGTTTATTTGCTCACTTGCTTTGGTTATTACCTGCAATGGTTTGAGAAGTCTCTGTCTTGAACTTTGATCAGATGGCAGCAACTTGTCCATTTTATTCCTTATGGACACCATTTCAGGGGATATTTTGAACTCTGAAGCCATGTCCTGCTGTCAGCCAGCCCAGCACCAGCTCTGCTCACTGCTGGCCCTGCCCAGCTCAGGCTCTGCTCACTCAGGCACTTTCTACAGCTCAGGGCAGCTTGGTACAGCCAGGGGCTGCTCCTAGAAGGGAGAAGCTGATGGGGACAGTTCCTGCCAAGGGCTGGGCTGCAGGAAGGCTCTGCCTGAGACTTGCTCCTGGGCACACCAAGGGCAATGCCATAGCTTGTGCCACACCTCTGGAGGCAGGAAGTCACAGGAGGTACCTGTGGGGAGGAGCAGACAGCACAGGTGAGCTTCGACTGCCCCCCAGGGGATTGCAGCCCATGGATGGCATCTTCAGGAGCAAGCTGAAGGATTACCAGGGTCAAGACTCTTCTCCATGACTGGTGTTCCAAAAGGCTTCTGTTCCTCTTCCTTCCATCCTGATCCCTGTGTTCCTGGATCCAGTTCCAGAATCCAGCTCCTGAATCCAGTTCTCTCCTGCTGTGATGGCATTTACCCAGTGCCTGCCCCCAGCAGCAGTGGTGCCAGTGGAGCTGCCATTGCCATCAGGGGTTGGGTTCCATGTTGGTTTGTGTCTCTCTGTCTCTATCTCGTTGGGTTGTTCTCATTCCCATCAAAGCCGGGTCAGTTTCTTTCCCAGCCCATCAGAGTCTGTCCCTTCTTCCCTTTCTCTTTCCTTTGGCCATGCAGATGAGTTCCTGAAGAGCCTCTGGCACTTGGTGGCCAGCCTAGCCCAGCCCTGACCCCTTGACACACCCTCCCAGCTATCTTGGCCTATTAAATTCATTAGGTTTTTCCCTCTGAACTTTCTTAGCTGGCAGCAATCATGTGTGTGTGGTAAATCAGGAAGGTTCTTTATTTGGCAAAAGGCAAGGTTCAGACAAATATGATAGAAAACCCCCTCTGTTTTATAATCCCACCTGCAGGATACCCACATTAACTGGAGGAAGTGTCCCACTGGAGCATAGTCTTTCCCAGATCATTTCTTATTTCAAAGCAGGTCATAAAAATAGTCCAGGCCTTGTCCCAGTTCCCAGATGGATATTCCAGTGCCCAATTCTTTTGCAAGCTCTAAGCGCAACTGGATGGACTGAGACAAAGAGACATAAAGCAGGGACATCAGTCAGGGCCAGCAGACACTCCATGCTCCCACCTCTTCATGCCACTAACACTTAGAATCAGTCAGGGTTGGAAGGGACCTCAAGGAGCAGCCAGTCCCAACCCCCCTGCCATGGGCAGGGACACCTCACACTAGCTCAGGCTGCCCACAGCTTCATCCAGCCTGGCCTTAAACACCTCCAGACATGAGGCTTCCACCACCTCCCTGGGCAACCCCTGTCAGGCTCTCACCACCCTCATGCACAACAAATTCTTCCTAACATCCAGTCTCACTCTCCCCATTTCCAGCTTTGTTCCATTCCCCCCAGTCCTATCCCTACCTGACATGCTAAAAAGTCTCTCCTCAGCTTTCCTGTAGCCCCCTGCAG
This sequence comes from Eubucco bourcierii, assembly GCA_013396675.1. NCBI lineage: Eukaryota > Metazoa > Chordata > Aves > Piciformes > Ramphastidae > Eubucco > Eubucco bourcierii. Next base: position 42,258 of record VWZE01005823.1, read on the forward strand.
ATACTGTAAGGCCACAATAAGGTCCCCTGGGAGCCTTCTCCTCTCCAGACTGAACATCCCTCCTTGAAGCAGAGTCTGTATTTCAAATACTCTCTGGTTAGCAAGCAGTCATTCAGTAAGAGACAATTAATTGCCCCAGTTAATTCAATGACCTCATAAAAAATAAGCAGCTAAACAGACAAAAGGCCAGAGGAATAAATCAGCTTTATGAACTCTGAGGACTGCTCTAACTGAGGCTCTCATTTCACGACAGGCAGGCACTCCAACTCCCCCAGAAATGGCCCAGGGGGGAAATAAAACTTTATCAATGAAGACAATTAGAACAACTTGTCAAGCCCCATCGAGATCCTGTACCTACCCTTGCCTTCTCCCAGGACACAGTCACCATTTTCATTATCACAGTTCTATTTTAAAGAGATTCTGGGAGATTGATAGCTCCAAGTCTCCCCTGCCATTGATTTTGAGGTACTTGAGCCAGTGGTTTAGGAAAGAGGCAGTGCCACAATTCACTGCTCCACTTCTGTCAGTCCAGACAAGACAAATTGGTGATTTTCAACCTTTGACACTCAGGTTTTCTCACTTTGAAGCACAGCACTGCAGCACTGGACCTGCTCTCACCAGGGATGTGTTCAAACTTCATTGCCATGGCAAACAGAACCAAGAATCAACCAAGCTCAACCATGGGCCTGATCCTCTGGGCCTGTCCTTCACCACTGATTATGAGCAAACCAATTTTGAGCAACCTGTCAGTGATGGTAACTTTAAAAAGGGGCAGAAAAACACTTGTCAAGGGGTAAGAAACTGAACTCTATGCTGATCATCCTGCTCACCATTGGGTGAGTCACTCTTTGGCTCGCCCCAGCAGACACATAGAATTCATAGATTCATGGAATGGTTTGAGTTGGAAGGGACCTTAAGGATCATCCAATTCCAACCCCTTCCATGGGCAGGGACACCTCCCACCAGCACTCAGGTTGCTCAAAGCTTCATTGAGCCCGGCCCTGAACACCTCCAGGCAGGAGGCATCCACAACCTCCCTGGGCAACCTGTGCCAGTCCCTCTCGACCCTCACTCTAAAGAATTTATTTCTCACCTCCACTCTCACTCTCTTCTCTCCCAGCTCAAAGCTATTGTCCCTCATCCTGGCACTCCCAGCCCTCGTCCAAAGTCCCTCCCCAGCTCTCCTGGAGCCCCTTCAGGTACTAGAAGGCTACTCTGAGCTCTGCCTGCAGCCTTCTCTTGTCCAGGCTGTACAGCCCTAACTCTCCAAGCCTGGCTCCCACAGCAGAGCTTCTGCAGCCTCTCAGCACCTCGGTGGCCTCCTTTGGAGCCTCTCCAGCAGCTCCAGGCCCTCCTTGTGCTGGTTGCCCAGAGCTGGAGGCAGTGCTGCAGGCGAAGGCTGAGCAGAGCAGAGGGGCAGAATCCCCTCCCTGTGCTGCTGCTCTCTCTGCTCTGCCTGCAGCCAGCACACAGCTGCCTCTGTGCTGCCAGCCACCAGTGCTGGCTCCTGGGCACTTAGGCACCAACTGACCCCCCCAAGGCCTTCTCCTGCAGGCTGCTCTCAGCCACTCCTCACCCATCCTGGCTCTGTGCTGGGGATTGCCCCAGGCCAGGTATAGGACCTTGCACTCGGCCTTGTTGAACTGCATGAGGTTGGCCTCTGCAGCGTGTCCAAGTCCCTGTGGGTGACATTCCTGCCCTCCAGCCTGGTAATCTGAGCAGAGAGCAGACTGGCAGCAGAATGCAGCAGAAACAGGTGTAGCATGATTCATCTTTTTTCTGAGAGTTTTGCAAGAAATCTTTCTACCACCCTGAGACTCCTAGCAAGGATGTAGTTAGACACAGTAATTAATATCTAATATGTGCTGATACTTCTACCAAGGTTACATTAATGAAGGGAAATATCCTCACACTAATGGAGCTTAAGATAACAATCCTGCTCAGCAAAACACAGCCCTGGATCATTTGACATGAGTGTAACCATGCAAACTCTCTCTGTTCCCTGTAAATGTGATTGAATTCCACCCCAGAAGCAATTCTTTTCCAATAGCAAAAGCCAGCAGAGCTTGAGAAAATTGTGCTACCACCCAGCTGGGCTGGGAGAAATCCAATGAGCATCAGGAAGGGCAAGGGGCAAGTTCTGAATCTGGGGAAGAGCAACCCTGTGGAGCAGTACAGGTTGGGGTTGATCTGCTGGAGAGCAGCTGTGGGGGAATGGACTTGGGAGTGCTGGTGCACAACATGAGGCAGCAATGTGCACTTGTGGCCAAGAAGCCAAATGGCCTCCTGGAGTGCATCAACAAGAGTGTGGCCTGCAGGTCAAGGGAGGTTCTTCCACCCCTCTCCTTTACTCTCATGAGGCCACATCTGGAAGTGTTGTGTCCAGTTCTGTGCTCCCCTGTTCAAGGACAGGAATTTGTTGGAGAGGGTACAAGGAAGGGCTACAAAGGTGCTGAAGCGACTGGAACATCTCTCTTATGAGGAAAGACTGAGAGAATTTGGGTTGTTTAGTCTGGGAAAGAGCAGCCTGAGGGAATGTGATCAATGCTGAGCAATGCTTCAAGGGTGGGTGTCAGAAGGATGGGAGCAAGCTTTGGTCAGTGGTGCCCAGTGCCAGGACAAGGGGGCACAGGCACACACTTGAACATCAGAAGTTGCAACTAACTATGAGGAGGAACTGCTGTAATTTAAGGGTGCCAGAACACTGGAACAGGCTGCTCAGAGAGGTGGTGGAGTCTCCATCTCTGGACACATTGAAAACCTGCCTGGTTGTGTTCCTGTGTGACCTTCTCTAGGTGAACCTGCATTTGACTTGATCTCCAGAGGTCACAGTATCACCAAGGTTGGAAGAGACCTCAAAGATCATCAAGTCCAACCCAATACCACAGACCAAGGAAGGTCCCTTCCAACCGCTACCATTCTGTGATTCTGTGAAAATCTAAAGACAGCTTCCCAGGAACTAAGGCTGCAAGTAACCATTTTATCCTCTATTCTGGTACAGTGCAGGCTACAGTGCAGACAGAAATTGTACATCCTGCCTGAGGACCTGAGTAAGGCCAAATGCTTCAGTTTTCAAAGCACTGCAGTGTGTTCCACAGAAGCAAGAAAGCAGAGTGATGCAGGCTGCCAGGGAGAGGCAGGGCCCTCTTACAGGGGAAGGCAAAAGCTCCCCAGAGTTCCAGCCAACAGAATCAGAAGGAAAATATCTTCTGTCTCCTGCCTGACCGCCAAGATGTCTATGAGCACACAAACTGCACTCAAACAGACCCTCTCAGAGCACTGCTTTGCCCTGGTGTGTCTCTGTGCACTCAAAAACATCCTCTCAGAGCACTGCTTTGCCCTGGTGTGTCTCTGTGCACTCAAACACATCCTCTCAGAGCACTGCTTTGCCCTGGTGTGTCTCTGTGCACTCAAACACATCCTCTCAGAGCACTGCTTTGCCCTGGTGTGTCTCTGTGCACTCAAACAGACCCTCTCAGAGCACTGCTTTGCCCTGGTGTGTCTCTGTGCACTCAAACAGACCCTCTCAGAGCACTGCTTTGCCCTGGTGTGTCTCTTTGTAGACTTGACTCAACTTCAAACATCCCCAACTCCCTCAGTGCATGAGATAAGAACAAACAATCTTGTACAAGCAGCTGAATCTTTGGATCATAAAAACTACATGAGGGTAAACTTCTTCCACAACAGCCTAAAACCAGTTGTGCACTTTGTGAAGTGTCTCAATAATCACAGAGTCACAGCATGTCAGGGGCTGGAAGGGACCTCCAAAGCTCCTCCACTCCAACCACCCTGCTAGAGCAGCATCACCCAGAGCAGATCACACAGGAACACAGCCAGGTAGGGTTTGAATATCTCCAGAGAGGGAGACTCCACAACCCCCCCGGGCAGCCTGTGCCAGGGCTCTGCCACCCTCACAGGCAAAAAGTTCCTCCTCATGATTCCATGGCACTTCCTATGGCTCAGTTTCCAGCCTTGCCCCTTGTGCTGGCATTGGGCATCACCCAGCAGAGCCTGGCTTCAGCCACTCACCTGCACATCTTTAGAAGCATTGCTGAGGTCACCTCTCAGCTCCTCCTCTTCAAGCTCCCAGCCCCAGCTCCCTCAGGCTCTCCTCCTACCAGAGCTGTTCCATTCCCTTCAGCATCTTTGTGGCTCTGTGCTGGACTCTCTCCAGTACTTCTATGTCCCTCTGGAACTGGGGAGCCCAGAACTGAACAGAGTTCTCCAGGATGGCCTCACTTCTCTTGCCCCTAGCAGCCCTCTGAGGTGTGGAGGTGGCACCTACCTTCAGCGTTGGGTAGAAGACAGCATGCTTCCCTCCTTTACTTCTGCAAAACAGCAAAGCAAAACAGTCACCACAGCTTTGATAGTGTCCTACAGGGTTTTTTTTAGCTGAGCTTAGAATTCAAACCCAGTCTGGTTTCTTCCCATGAGAAGGAAACAAAGGCAGTGCTGAAGACAAGAGCTGATTTTCTTTTGAAGACATTACTGCTGTTAAAAATAAGATGGATGCAGCACATGAGCACTAACAGAATGGCCTTCAGTAGCTCCTGTCTTTGGGATTTCTCACTGAGTGTGCCTTCCTCTCTGGAAGCTCAGGCACTCTGAAGTCAGACACTTTTGCCATCAACTTCCACACATTCCATACTTCCCATTCATTACCTGGCCTGGATCAGCAATGCTGTGGTTAGCAGAACTAGGAAAGTGACTGCACCCCTGTATTGGGCACTGGTGAGGCCACACTTCGAATACTGGGTTCAGTTTTGGGGCTCTCGCTCCAAGAAGGACATTGAGGGGCTGGAGTGGGTCCAGAGAAGAGTAACAAAGCTGGGGAAAGGTCTGGAGAACAGGGCTGGGGAGGAGCAGCTGAGGGAGCTGGGGAGTGTTTACCCCTGAAAGAAAAAAAAACAGGAGAGCAAAAAGGTCTCCCCTCAGCCTCCTTTTCTGCAGGCAGAACAAGTGAAGTTCCCTCAGGTGCTCCTCACCAGCCCTGTTCTCCAGACTCTTCACTACCTTCATTGCCCTTTTTTGTACCCTCTCCAGCACCTCAATGTCTTCCTGATAGTCACAGAATCACAGAAAAATCCAGGTTGGCAAAGCCCCTTGGCATCATCAAGTCCAACCATTAACCCTACTCTGCAAGATTCACCTTAAACCATAGCCCCAAACACCACATCCAAATCACTTTTCAACACAGCCAGGGTGACTCCACCACCTCCCTGAGCAGAATATTCCAATCTCTGACGACTCTTGCTGGGAAAAAAATTTCCTACTGTCAATCTAAACCTTCCAAGCCTCAGCTTGAGGCCATTCCCCCTTGTTCTGTCTAAAATTACCTGTGAGCAGCAGCCTCTACATAATGTCTCTTCTGGTAGTTGTATACAGAGGGCCCAAAACAGAACGCAGTAATGAAGGGCCCAAAACAGAATCCAGTAATGAAGGGCCCAAAACAGAACCCAGTAATGAAGGGCCCAAAACAGAACCCAGTGATGAGGAGCCCAAAGTACAATCCAATAATGAAGGGCCCAAAACAGAATCCAGTTATGAAGGGCCCAAAACAGAACCCAGTTATGAAGGGCCCAAAACAGAACCCAGTAATGAAGGGCCCAAAACAGAACCCAGTAATGAGGAGCCCAAAGTACAATCCAATAATGAAGGGCCCAAAACAGAATCCAGTAATGAAGGGCCCAAAGCAGAACCCAGTAATGAGGAGCCCAAAGTACAATCCAATAATGAAGGGNGATGAGGAGCCCAAAGTACAATCCAATAATGAAGGGCCCAAAACAGAATCCAGTTATGAAGGGCCCAAAACAGAACCCAGTAATGAGGAGCCCAAAGTACAATCCAATAATGAAGGGCCCAAAACAGAATCCAGTTATGAAGGGCCCAAAACAGAACCCAGTAATGAGGAGCCCAAAGTACAATCCAATAATGAAGGGCCCAAAACAGAATCCAGTTATGAAGGGCCCAAAACAGAACCCAGTAATGAGGAGCCCAAAGTACAATCCAATAATGAAGGGCCCAAAACAGAATCCAGTTATGAAGGGCCCAAAACAGAACCCAGTAATGAGGAGCCCAAAGTACAATCCAATAATGAAGGGCCCAAAACAGAATCCAGTTATGAAGGGCCCAAAACAGAACCCAGTAATGAGGAGCCCAAAGTACAATCCAATAATGAAGGGCCCAAAACAGAATCCAGTTATGAAGGGCCCAAAACAGAACCCAGTAATGAGGAGCCCAAAGTACAATCCAATAATGAAGGGCCCAAAACAGAATCCAGTTATGAAGGGCCCAAAACAGAACCCAGTAATGAGGAGCCCAAAGTACAATCCAATAATGAAGGGCCCAAAACAGAATCCAGTTATGAAGGGCCCAAAACAGAACCCAGTAATGAGGAGCCCAAAGTACAATCCAATAATGAAGGGCCCAAAACAGAATCCAGTTATGAAGGGCCCAAAACAGAACCCAGTAATGAGGAGCCCAAAGTACAATCCAATAATGAAGGGCCCAAAACAGAATCCAGTTATGAAGGGCCCAAAACAGAACCCAGTAATGAGGAGCCCAAAGTACAATCCAATAATGAAGGGCCCAAAACAGAATCCAGTTATGAAGGGCCCAAAACAGAACCCAGTAATGAGGAGCCCAAAGTACAATCCAATAATGAAGGGCCCAAAACAGAATCCAGTTATGAAGGGCCCAAAACAGAACCCAGTAATGAGGAGCCCAAAGTACAATCCAATAATGAAGGGCCCAAAACAGAATCCAGTTATGAAGGGCCCAAAACAGAACCCAGTAATGAGGAGCCCAAAGTACAATCCAATAATGAAGGGCCCAAAACAGAATCCAGTTATGAAGGGCCCAAAACAGAACCCAGTAATGAGGAGCCCAAAGTACAATCCAATAATGAAGGGCCCAAAACAGAATCCAGTTATGAAGGGCCCAAAACAGAACCCAGTAATGAAGGGCCCAAAAGACAACCCAGTAATGAAGGGCCCAAAACAGAACACAGCAATGAAGGGCCCAAAACAGAAACCAGTAATGAGGAGCCCAAAACAGAACCCATTGCTCTGGAGCCCAAAACAGAAGCGAGTGCCCAGGAGCCCAAAACAGAACCCAGTAATGAGGAGCCCAAAACAGAACCCAATATATGAGCCACATCCACAACAAAAATCTCCTGGTTATCTGAAGGATTCCTTTGGAAGCTTTACGATCAGCATTCTGAAACTTGTAATGCACAGAGCAGAGTTTCCTAACACACCTAACAGACACTTTGGGAAGAAATCAGGTAACTTTCATAATTAAAGTGGAAGTCCCAAACTTCTCTGGGTGTAGCACTCCAGCCAGGAACGGTTGTAAAAAGAGGAGGCTGAGGGGAGATTAATTTCTGTCTACAATTCCCTGAAAGAAGGCTGCAGTGAGCTGGGGTTGGGCTCTGCTCCCAAGTTACAGGTGATGGAAGGAGAGGAACTGGCCTGAAATTGTGGGGGAGGCGGGTCAGGTTGGAGATGAGGAAAAATCTCTTTGCTGCAAGAGTGGTCAGGGATTGGCACAGGCTGTTCAGGGAGGTGGTGGAGTCCTCATGCCTGCAGGTGTTCAAGAAACCTGTGGCCATGGCACTTGGGGACAGGGTTTGATGGGCATAGTGGGGTTGCGTTGTTGGTTGGACTTGATCCAGCTCTTTTCCAGCTGAAACAATTCTAAAATACAGCACAGGCAGGATCAGCTCAGACACTCATGTACCCCATCCTGGTGACCTTTGTGGAGGAAAACTCTTAAAGAAGCTGAAGAGCTGACAGTAAAAAGAGAGGATCCAAGGATAGACCTCACAACAGAGCTGGTTTGCTACTAGATCTAAGTGAAGACTGAGCAATCTTACTGCCACTGGCTTACAGGAGCATCAGAGGTAACAGAGCTGTGCCTACTGAATGAAAAAGATCTGAAAAAAAGATGGAGATGCCTGTCAGATACAAACTGGGAAGGATGTCCCCCAAATGCTCATTTTTCAGGTTAAATTAAATGTTAGCAGTATAAACTACCACGGGTGCCAAAACTGCATTTGAAACCTTTAACAATGAGCAGGATGAGTTCCAAGTAGGTTCACAGCACCACTTTATTACTTTAGGATCAGAAGAAAGGCAAAGTGTGTGGACACACCAAGCAGGAATTGCTCCTAAGCTCTGCCCACTTTGCATAAACGCAAACTCACCAATAAAGGGCAGTGGGACAAGCCCTCAGAGGCTCCTGGAACTGTGTGCAGTAGGTGGTTTCTGCCTGCTGCATAAAAAATCAGTAGTTGTGTTTTGCTTAAAGATTCATGACTTGAATTCTTAGCAGCTGCAGAAGTAGGGTCATGAAGATGCTGAGAGGGCTGCAGCAGCTCTGCTATGGGGACAGGCTGAGAGAGTTTGGGCTCTGCAGCCTGGAGAAGAGAAGGCTTCCAAGAGAGCTTGGAATGGCCTTCCAGGATCTGAAGGGGGTGACAGGAGGGCTGGGGAGGGACTATTGACAAGGTCTGGCAATGACAGGATGAGGAGGAATGGGTTTGAAGTGGCAGAGGGGAGATTGAAACTGGGTGTTAGGAAGAGGGTGGGGAGACACTGGCACAGGTTGCCCAGGGAGGTTGTGGAGCACAGAATCACAGAATGTGATCAAAATTACATTCTGTGATTCTGTGCTCCACAACCTCCCTGGAGGTCTTCAAGGCCAGGTTGGATGAGGCCTTGAGTGACCTGTACTACTGGGAGGGGTCCCTGCCTATGGTGGGGAGTTGGAACTGGCTGAGCTTCGAGGTCCCTTCCAACCTAAACCATTCTATGATTCCATGATTTCCAGGGAGATGCTTGACCAGGGAAGCCTCTTCAGACCAGGCTGCCACTCTCAGCCAACAAAACTGAGCCTTCACAAACCAGAGTGGTACCTGAAGCAGGAGCCCTCCCCTGCCATGTCTGAGCCACACCACTGACTGCCAAGCTGAGGGCAGTAAGGGAGGTTCAGTGACTTCCAGAAGCAGTGTGCTCTGTGCAGCAAAAATGCCCTCCAGAAGGTGAGGATCTCCAAAGGCTGCTTTCAGAGTGCTGCTGACAAGTCCTCCCTTTCCCACAGGTTTGGTTTGCAAGGAGACTTTGAGGAGATGTGTTTCAGAACTGAATCCCAGAAGCAGGTTGTTCACAGAATCATGGAATTGTTTGGAGACCTTTAAGATCATCCAGTCCAACCCTTAACCCATCACTGCCAGGTCACCACTAACCCATGGCCCTCAGCATCACATCTACAGGCCTTTGAAATCCCTCCAGGGATGGGAACTCCACCACTGCTCTGGGCAGACTGGTCCAGGCCTTGACAATCCTTTTGGGGAAGAGATTGTTCCTCAGATCCAACCTGAACCTCCTCTGGCACAACTTAAGGCTATTTCGTCTTGGCCTATTCCTTCTTAACAGGGAGTCCAAGCCCCACCTGGTTCCAGCCTTCTTTGAGTGAGCTGTAGAGAGCAATGAGGTCTGCCCTCAGCCTCCTTTCCTCCAGGCTAAACAACCCCAGTTCCCTGAGCTGCTCTTCACAAGACCTGTGCTCTAAAACACAGGACATGCTTTGGTAGGATCTAGCAGGCTCTTGTTTGTATAATTTGATCACATTTTTTGTGTGTCTTTCTCTGCACTTCTGGCATGTACAAGTCTGTGTGCATTGATCTATTTGTCTGCAAACCCAGCATCACCACTGAGCCTCAGTGAGATGTTGCTGCTCTCAAATAGCTTTTTTGCTAGTACAAGGAATCCTCCTGTTATTTCATGGTGAATAAAAGGAGGACAAAGCAACCTATGACCCTTTCCCCTCATGCTCTCAGTGCTTTAAGAGTTTACTTGGAAGTCATTGGATCTGATTCTCCCAACATGTCCCTCCAGTCCCTTTGATTTAGTGAAGGTCTTTTGTTTGACCTCTTTTATCACTAGGACCTGTAAACCCAGGCTCTTGTAGGTTCATACAACGGGTTGGGTTGGAAGGGACCTTCAAGATCATTCAGCTCCAAGCCCCTGCCATGTGCAGGGACACCTCCCACTACCCCAGATGATTCAAGGTCTCATCCATCCTGGCCTAGAAGACCTCCAGGTAAGAGGCATCCACAGCCTCCCTGGGCAGCCTGTGCCAGGGTCTCCCCACCCTCACTGGCAACAATTTCTTTCCAGTCTCAATCTCCCCTGTCTGAATGCTGGACTTAGTGCAGAGGTACAGCATGAAGCAGCAGCTGTGGGAGGCTCTTGCAGCATGCCCATGCAGGGGAGCTCAGCACCAGCTGATGGGGGCACTGCCCTGCTCCATCCTAGGGGATATCACAGGTGGCCCAGGGGCACTGCCCCTGCTGTTGCACTATTTACACATGCAGACAGTAGAGGATCTGCATAACCAACACACCCGCAAACATTTCCACAACCTCCCTGGGAAACCTGTTCCAGTGTCTCCCCTCCCTCACTCTCAAGAATTTCTCCTCTTCAGTCTAAATCTGCCCTCCTCAAGCTTCAAGCAATTCTCTCTCATCCTATCACTCCCAGCCCTTGTCAAAAGTCTCTCCCCATCTCTCCTGGAGGCCCTCCAGGTACCGCAAGGCTGCTCTAAGGTCTCACTGGAGCCTTCTCTTCTGCAAGCTGAGCAGCCCCAGCTCTGCCAGCCTGTCCCCACAGGAGAGGTTCTTCAGCCCTCTGAGCATCTTCGCGGCCAAATTTTTCCCAGCACTGTATTTGGCCAAGTTGTTGGTAATCACCCAACAGCTCATAATGCTAATCTGAGAGCCTCTGCTGAGCTGCCACTCAGCAGAGACCTTTGATGGAGAACTTCTGAAGATATGACTCAGCAGACTCCTGAAGAGTGTTTTAGTTTAGGTTATTGCATTCATCCTTCTGTGATGGACTCCTCCCGCCTGGGGCACTCTTTTACTTTGTGCTTTAGTGTTGGCAAACAGATCACAACCATCTCCACTTGCTGAGTTCAGCTGTGTGCCAGAGTTAACTGCTAATTCACTGTGTGCTGGGCCATGCCCCCATCATATGCTTACAGGAAGAGTTAAGTGAATAACTGTGACTCACTTTTTGTACTCAAAGTAGTGCTCAGCGATTTGGTCATCCCAGATGATTTTTGGCTTGTGCTCCTTCAAGGTTTCAATGTACCTGCAAAAAACAACACCACAGAGATGGAATTGATGGGTCTGAAAAGCAGGAGTGAAATCACAGTGCAGACATTGGTGAGACAGCAGATTTACCATGCTTGGACATAGAGAAGCTGTATCAAAATGATGTTGAAGACTCTCTTAAAAACATCTCCTTGCTGACAAGCTCAACGTGAGCCTGCAGTGTGAGTGCAGCCCAGACAGCAACCTCAGCACAGGAAGGACATTGAACTGTTGGAGCCTGTGCAGAGGAGGCCACCAAGATGCTGAGAGGGCTGCAGCAGCTCTGCTGTGAAGACAGGCTGAGAGAGTTTGGATTCTGCAGCCTGGAGAAGAGAAGGCTTCCAGGAGAGCTTGGAGTAGCCTTCCAGGATCTGAAGGGGGCCCCAGGAAGGCTGGGGGGTGACTATTGACAAGGGCTTGCAATGCCAGGACAAGGGGAATGGGTTTGAACTGGCAGAGGGGAGATTGAAAGTGGATGTTAGGAGGAAGTTGTTTGCAGTGAGGGTGGTGAGACACTGGCACAGGTTGCCCAGGGAGGTTGTGGCTGCTCCCTCCCTGGAGGGGTTCAAGGCCAGGTTGGATGAGGCCTTGAGTGACCTGTGCTAGTGGGAGGTGTCCCTGCCTATGGCAGGGGGTTGGAACTGGATGGTCTCTGAGGTCCCTTCCAACCTTCCCATTCTATGATTTTAACAATCCTAAGAAGCTTTCAAACCCGAAGCCTAAGTGGAAGCCAAGGCTGCAGCCTGTTTGCCATAAGCTCTGTTATTATTTTAAAGCTGTTTAGGCATGCAGAGCATTTAATGAGAACTCCTCCTGACCAGGCATAGAGAATTTATCTCCCTTTCTCCTGCCTTCCAGGCATTTATCACCATGGGATGCAAGAGTGGAAACAAAAAAGTTCATTTTCACATCCTGCCCTGTTGATGAGCCTAGTTTCAAGTATTAGTTGAGGGGAAAAAAAAGAACATTGGGCTCAACATTGTCACTGCTGTCTGTTCATCTGGGGGGGACACGACCTGCTTGAAACTCATTAGCTTGGTTTTTAATTTGCTTCTAGTTAAGAGCAACAAAAACTCAAAGTAGAGAGTGCAAAACACTAAGCTCCTGTCTACAGCATGGCAGCTGTGACTGGATGCTTCTCAAAGTCAAGGTTTTTCTGGCTGAGGCAAACAAGGTTGCTGTGGAAAGCCTGGCAGAGGCAGCAGCAAACCAGACTGCTCCACACAGCCTTTCTACTGCCCTAACCTGGGAGCAATCCATTCCCATTCTGCAGTCATCTGCCCCAGTCACTGCAGGGCCCCACAAGATCTAGATTCATCTCCAAGGTCTCAAAGAGGAAAAGGGATGGGGGAGGGAACTCATCAGAGCCTTCCACCCTTCTTCTTTCCCCCTCTCACCTCACTCTTCTCCCATCAACACATATTTATTGCTGTTTTTCTCTGCTCTCTTTCTAATTTATCCCTCTTTCTATTGCCACTGTCCCAGTGTGAACCTGCTTTTACAGTCCTATCCAGATGAATTTATTGGCTTCCCCATCTGTCAGCTCCTCTCTTAGCAGCTCTCTTCTTTTACCAAGCAACCTCAGCAGCTGGGGCATGATGAACACTGAAAGCTCAGCTGAATGCCTTACCCTGCCTCAATCCTGTGAGCATTGCCTGACAGAGTCTTGCTGTGGTTCTGCTCTGAGCCTGAAATGAGGCCAGCACAGATAAAAAAGGTTTGGAAGGGACCTTAGAGATCATCCAGTTTCAACACCCTGCCATGGGCAGGGTCACCTCTCACTAAGCTCAGGTTGCTCAAGGCCTCATCCAACCTGGTCTTGAACACCTTCACAAACCAAAGAAGTCAATCAGCCTGTCTCATGTACCTCACCTTCTTCACCTACAGGCATCCACAGCCTCCCTGGGCAACCTATGCCAGTGTCTTCCCACCCTCACTACCAAGAATTTCTTCCCAATCTCCAGTCTCAGACTCCCCTCTCAAGTTTCAGTCCATCCCCTCCTGTTCTGTAACTCCCAACCTTTCTAAAAAGTCCCTCTCCAGATCTTCTGCAGTCCCTTCAGGTACTGGAAGGCTGCTCTAAGGTTTCCCTGGAGCCTTCTCTTCTGCAGGCTGAACACATGAAGGGAGGAGGCATCCACAATCTCCCTGAGCAACCTGTTCCAGTCTCTCCCCACCCTCACTGCCAAGAATTTCTTCCTAATCTCCGGGGTCAGTATCCCCTCTTCCACCTCAAAGCATTTGTCCCTTGTCCTGGCACTACCGGCCCTTGTAAAAATTCCTTCACATTGTCTTCTGTGGTCCAATTCAGATACTGGAAGGTAGCTCTAAGGTCTTCCCAGACCCTTCTCCTCTCCAGGCTGAACAGCAT
>VWZE01005827.1:15581-33156 GCA_013396675.1 Eubucco bourcierii
GCAGCTCCAGAGCCCACCCCAAACGCAGCTCCAGAGCCCACCCCAAACGCAGCTCCAGTGCCCAACCCAAAGGCAGCTCCAGAGCCCAACCCAAAGGCAGCTCCAGTGCCCACCCCAAACGCAGCTCCAGAGCCCACCCCAAACGCAGCTCCAGAGCCCACCCCAAACGCAGCTCCAGTGCCCAACCCAAAGGCAGCTCCAGAGCCCAACCCAAAGGCAGCTCCACAGCCCACCCCAAACGCAACTCCAGAGCCCACCCCAAACGCAGCTCCAGAGCCCACCCCAAAGGCAGCTCAATTTGTTGTTCAGCATACCCACCCTATTACTTAGTTTGAAGCAATCATACACTGAAGTTCTATGAGATTCAGTCTGTTGGGCATTTAAATTCCTTGTGAGCAGAGCCCAGCAGCAGCCTCTCCACAATGTCCCTTCAAATGCAGATAGCAATGAGCTCTGCCCTCAGCCTCCTCTTACCTCTTTTACTTCAGCCTAAACAACTCCAGTCCTCTCAGGTGCTCTTTCTAAGACTTATTCTCAAGACCCTTCACAGCTTTGCTGCCCTTCTCCAGCACCTTGATGTCTTTCTTATACTGCAGCACCCAAAATTCAGCACAATATTCACTGCCTCAGCAGTGCCAAGTTCAGTGCCACCTTTCTAGTCCTGCTGGCCACACTCTTCCTGATGCTGCCCTGCAGTTTGGCTACTCCATGAAATCCCAAAGAAGGAGGAGCCAAGCATCTTCAGAGAGAGGGTTCTCAACCCTTGGAATGTTCTGCCCAGGGCAGTGGTGGAGTCACCATCCCTGGGGGTGTTTGAGCAGCCTGGCACACAGAGACATAGTTTAGTGTTAACTTACAGGATGTCAGAGGTTGGAAGGGACCAAAAGAGCTCATCCAGTCCAACCCCACTGCCAGAGCAGGACCAGGCAGTCCAGCTCAGGTCACACAGGAACACATCCAGACAGGACTGGAAAGGCTCCACAGAAGGAGACTCCACAACCTCTCTGGGCAGCCTGTGCCAGTGCTCTGGGACCCTTCCAGTCAAGAAGTTCCCCCTTGTGTTGAGCTGGAACCTCCTGTGCTGTAGCTTCCATCTGTTGCTCCTTGCCCTATCCCAGGCAGNTGAGCAGAGCCTGTCCCCCTCAATCCTGACCCCCAGCCCTCAGATATTTATAAATGTTGATTAAATCCCCTCTGAGTCTTCTCTTCTCCAGACAAAGCAGCCTCAGGTCCCTCAGCCTTTGATCTTTGATCTTGGATCACATTCTGTGCTTCTGTGCTCCACAACCTCCCTGGGCAACCTGTGCCAATGTCTTACCACCCTCACTGCAAACAACTTCCTCTTAACATCCAGTTTCACATCTCCCCTCTGCCAGTCTCTCATCCTGTCATGACAAGACCTTGTCAATAGTCCCACCTCAGCCCTCCTGCAGCCCCCTTCAGATCCTGAAAGACCACTCTAAGGTCTCCTGGAAGCCTTCTCTTCTCCAGGCTGCAGAGCTCCAACTCTCTCAGCCTGTCCTCACAGCAGAGCTGCTGCAGCCCTCTCAGCATCTTTGTGGCATCTCTCCCCTCTGCCAGTCTCTCCTCAGCCTGTCATTACCAGACCTTGTCAATAGTCCCTCCCCAGCCCTCCTGTAGCCCCCTTCAGATCCTGGAAGCCCATTCCAAGGTCTTCTGGAAGCCTTCACTTCTCCAGGCTGAGAATTAGGTCTCCACTAAACTCAAAGAAGCCGAGATTGAGGCTACAATCAACGACGCTTGCGTTGGCCTCACTGACGATCTGGTTCTGCACTGCCAAGCCAAACTCAGGCATGAGGTCAGCCCTTAACACTGAATCTAAAAAAAATAAAAGAACTAAAAATAAATCCTGGAGGGGTTGCTTACACTCAGCTGCATTCATTGCATACACTCCACTGCAGCAAACTTTGTGCTGCTGTCTGACATTGATGGTTTAGTTGTGCCTAGCTACAAGGCGAGGACACAGGCAGCTGGGTTTAATTACTGCTGGTCACAGTCACCTCCCCTGTAAAGCAGAAATATGCCTCTCCAAAATGGCTCTGCATTAGCAACACCTTCAGCCCTTCTCCCTGCTTCCTTATCCTGGCTGCTCATCCCTCAGAATTATCTCTCCCTGGCCATATGTTGTTCTTTTCTGGCCCATTCCAGGACTTAGGGTATTAGGGACTAATACTCAGCTAAACACAACAGTGTTTATTCACAGCCCAGGAGGTCATCCTGGGCTGCATCAAAATTGGTGTGGCCAGCAGGCTGAGGAAGGGGATTCTGCCCCTCTGTTCCCTTCTCATGAGCCACACACACCTGTGTCCAGGTCTGGAATCCTCAGCACAGGAAAGACATGGACCTGTTAGAGCTGGTCCAAAGGAGGCCACAAACATGATCAGAGGGTTGGAACACTTCTGCTATGGGGAAAGGCTGAGACAGTTGGGGTTGTTCAGCCTGGAAAAGAGAAGAGCCCAGGGAGACCTTGTAGCTTTTCAGGACTTAAAGGTGACCTATGAGAAAGATGGGGACAGTCTTTTTTTAGCAGGGACTGTTGTGATAGGTCAAGGGGTGATGGTCTTACACTAAAAGAGAGGAGAGTTAGACTAGGTAGAGGGAGGACACTTTTTGCCATGAGGGTGGTGAAGGATAGCCTGAAGAGGTGGTAGATGCCTCAATCCCTGCAAACTTTCATGGTCAGATGGCCCAGGGTTTTGAGCAACCTGATGTAGTTGGAATATGTCCCTGTTCACTGCAGAGGGGTTGAAGTAGATGACCTTTAGAGGTCACTTCCAAACCAAACCATATTATAGTAGGTACATGGTAAGGTGAGTGGCTTGAACTCAATGCAAGTCTGACTGAGTTAGTTCATCCCAGAAGAGACCTGAACCTAGAAAAGGCAGGCATGACTCCTGCCTTAGCAATGAGAAACAGCTCCATGAGGCTCAAACCGAGTAGCACAAGGACCATCACACTTGAAGTCAGGGAGAAAGCAGGCACTAGCTGCTGCATGGCAATTTCCCCTCACTCAAGCCCTGCTGTGATGGTTTAGGAGTTCCCCACCTCCCACACTTTGTAAAATGACCCAGACTAGACTCAGTCAGCTGGAAGTTATGGAGTGAAGCTCTATTTACAGCTCAGCACAATGTGCAAGCAGAGATACACACAGCAGACAGGAATAGTTACAGACATAGACAAGTTAAAGGGAATACAGAAACACAACTCCCCTCCCAGAAATCAGAGACCCCAGGAGGGGCTCCCAACCACCCTTCCACCTTCTCCCTACCCCCTCAAGGTTTGCCTTACACACAAGGTGAATTAGGAGCATTGGCCAGGGTGTTTAAAAGTGGTTAGTGAAGATTAATCAGCAGAGGAGTCAGAGCCAGAAGCTGCCAGACCACCCCAGACACTGTGCTGTGTCCCCAGAGAGAGACAGACAGAGGCTGACTTAGCTATGTTTTGGTTATTTTTTCCCAAACAATTTTTCAGCAAGCCTGTGAGTGAAGTAGACATCACCATTGTTTTCCTTTCACAGCCTAGAGTGTAATTTTCTCTATTAAAATATTCCAATTGGCCTCAAACCAGCACACCTGCCCTGAATGCAGAACATTTCCACCTGGTCTCTGTCCCTCACACTTCAGAGCCATTGAGTCATCCATCAACACAGCATACTCTGTGCTCTGTGGGATGCCTGCTTGGCTCCCTCACCCATTACAGTCAATTCAATGACATATAAACAGCATTTCACAGTATCACCAAGGTTGGAAGAGACCTCAAAGCTCATCAAGTCCAACCCATTACCACAGCCCTCAAGACCAGACCATGGCACCAAGTGCCTCATCCAAACCTGCCTTGAACACCTCCAGGGACGCTGACTCCACCACCTCCCTGGGCAGCCCATTCCAGCAGTCAATGACTCTCTCAGGCAACAACTTTCTCCTCACCTCCAGCCTAAACTTCCCCTGGCACAGCTTCAGACTGTGTCCTCTTGTTCTGGTGCTGCTTGCCTGAGAGAAGAAAGCAACCTCCTCCTGGCTACAAGCACCCTTCAGGTAGCTGGAGACAGCAAGAAGGTCTCCCCTGAGCCTCCTCTTCTCCAGGCTAACCAATCCCAGCTCCCTCAGCCTCTCTCCATAGGGCTGTGCTCCAGGCCTCTCCCCAGCCTCGTTGCCCTTCTCTGGACACACTCAAGCACCTCAATGTCCTCCTTCAATTGAGGGGCCCAGAACTGGACACAGGACTCAAGGTACACATTTCAAACAGACTCTCTTTTATAATACCTTCCCAAAGCCTTTCTGCTCTCTCTCTCTAGATGCATAAAAAAGAGAGCTGTAATATCTTTCAGGAAGTTACTTAATCCTTTTGGAACCTCAGTACCAGGTTTATTAAACATAAGGGATGTGCATTAGCTAAGTCCAGACAGCTAAATGGCTCACACCAAATGAGCCTTGCATATCAATCCATCTGCCACAATAAAGTCCTCTGAGCCTGGTGATGCTAGACCTCCCTCTATTATTTTTTTTTCCCCTCCAAAGATATGTTTACAGCCACCAAAAAAAAAACATCAACCATATTTTTTGTTGTTGTTGTTGTTTCCTGACCCTTTTATCCCCCTCCCTTTTTTTCCCCCACTAAAGCTGCTGGATACTACAGCAGGGACTCTCTTTTCTTTGCTACACAAGGTAGACAAATGCCATACAAGCAGCTGCCAAGGAGAGAGAGGAGGACTCAGGAGCATAACCCAGGGTTTCATTGCAGTGTGACACAGAGGTAGCATCTCCCCTGTCTCCTTGGATTAGAAAAGAAATTAACCCTGCACTATTTGTGGGTTGTGTCTCCCAGCTACTTGTTCACCATCACTCCCTGTTTAGACTCAGCATTTATTTGTATTTAAAGCAACCATTGTAAATTGGCAACCAACAGGAGAGGGCAACCAGCAACAGCAGAGGGCAAAGAGTGTAAATTGGCAACTAACAGGAGAGGGCAACCAGCAACAGCAGAGGGCAACGAGCAACAGGAGAGGGCAAAGAGTGTAAATTGGCAACTAACAGGAGAGGGCAACCAGCAACAGGAGAGGGCAACCAGCAACAGAAGAGGGCAACCAACAGCAGAAGGCAACCAACGTAAATTGGCAACTAACAGGAGAGGGCAACCAGCAACAGCAGAGGGCAACCAGCAACAGCAGAGGGCAACCAATGTAAATTTGCAACTAACAGGAGAGGACAACCTACAGGAGAGGACAACCAACAGGAGAGGGCAACCTACAGGTAGAGGGCAACCTACAGGAGAGGGCAACCAACAGGAGAGGACAACCTACAGGAGAGGACAACCTACAGGAGAGGGTAACCAGCAACAGGAGAGGACAACCAACAGGAGAGGGCAACCTACAGGAGAGGGTAATCAGCAACAGGAGAGGGCAACCAATGTAAATTGGCAACCAACAGGAGAGGGCAACCAACAGGAGAGGGCAAACAATGTAAACTGGCAACCAACAGGAGAGGGTAACCTACAGGAGAGGGCAAACAATGTAAACTGGCAACCAACAGGAGAGGGCAACCTACAGGAGAAGGTAACCTACAGGAGAGGACAACCAGCAGGAGAGGGCAACCAGCAATGGGAGAGGGCAATCTACAGGAGAGGGTAACCTACAGGAGTTGGCACAAACTGATAACCAACACAAACTGACAACCAAGCTTGTAGGTGTTAAAGAGCCTCTAACAAAACTCCTTCCCCTCACTGGAGTCATTCCTCCAGATGGAAACAGTTGAGCAAATGTAGCCTGACACTGTAGACAGTCCTCCTGCACCAGAGCTCTGATGTGGGAACCACAAAAGCTATTTAAGAGAACTTAATGCCTTCATGTTGCAACTGCCTGGGCACTTAGTGGTGAGGAAGTGAGAAGAGGTAGGCAGGGTATAGAAAATCCTGTTCCTGCCCAAAAGTGACCAGCTGGGCTTGGGTGTCTTAGGTTTTGGTGCTCTGATCCCCTCCTGGCAACTGGGTTTGGCAAATGCTTGCCAGAGACTTTCTGAAAAGCCAAATCCCACTGAGCCCAGAAGCATTGCAGTGACAAAAAGCTCTACCCAGAGCTCAGGAACTCTTGGATGTCAAACAGGCAAAGCAAAGCTGCTCTGTTGTTTTTTTTCTCAGAAACTATTTCTTTCCCCTGAAGCTGCTGTCACTTCCAGATCTTCAGAAGCAAAGAAAACTTGTCCTAGATGTATTTGGTGCTCCACACTATTTTAGGCAACAGTTTGTGATGTGAGACTCATCATTCATGTCTGCATTATTCCTTTGCTTTAATCTGGCATCCAGAAGCCTCTCTTGAGGGCTGGCAAAAAAACAACCACAGCCACTGCAGATGAGGGGGTAGGTTGCAATGTTAATCTAAACTTCCCTGCCTAGATTTATCAACTGCTTGCTTTTCAGACAGGTGACTCAATCCTGCTCCTGCCAAGAGTTTCAGCTGCTCCGTGGGCTTCCAAGACCCTACTTTGCCAGTGCAGAGCACCCAGAATTACAGAATGGTTTAGGTTGGAAGGGACTTCAAGGATCATCCAATTCCAACCCCCTGCCATAGGCAGGGACACCTCCCACTGGAACAGGTCACTTAGTTCCATTCCCCCTAGTCCTATCAGCCCATTCCAATGCCAATCACTCTCTCTGATTTGGCTTCCTTGCAGAGCCTGCAGCCTTGGGCCTTTTTGGGATGCTGGCGGAGGTGGCTTTCTGCAGTCTGGCTGAAATGTGCCCTCCACTAGGCAGAAGCAAGGCATATCTTACACTGAGGGTGGTGAGGCACTGGCACAGGTTTGCCCAGAGAGGTGGTGAGTGCTTCATAGAATCACAGAATGGTAAGGTTGGAAGGGACCTCAAGGATCAGCCAGTTCCAACCCCCTGCCATAGGCAGG
Source organism: Eubucco bourcierii (assembly GCA_013396675.1). Lineage (NCBI taxonomy): Eukaryota > Metazoa > Chordata > Aves > Piciformes > Ramphastidae > Eubucco > Eubucco bourcierii. The sequence goes on from VWZE01005827.1 coordinate 22,496, forward strand.
GACACCTCCCACTAGCACAGCTCACTCAAGGCCTCCTCCAACCTGGCCTTGAACACCTTCAGGCAGGGAGCAGCCACAACCTCCCTTGGGCAACCTGTGCCAGTGTCTCACCATCCTCACTGCAAACAACTTCCTCCTAACATCCAGTCTAAATCTCCCCTCTGCCACTTCAAACCCATTGCCTCTTGTCCTGGCATAGAATCATAGAGTCAGGCAGGGTTGGAAGGGCCCTCAAAGCTCATCCAGTTCCAACCCCCAGCCACAGCCAGGGACACCTCCCACTAGAACAGGTTGCTCAAGGTCTCATTCAAGCTGGCCTTGAGCACCTTCAGACAGGTTGTGGAGCACATTGTCTCTGCACACAGGCAGCTAAAGCCTTCAGCATTCCCTGGTGCTGCTGACCTCTGTTTGAGGCACTTGGGTCACATCACAGAGCACTGCAGCTGTGCTTCCAGGGCAGGCAGACAGGCAGAGCTTCTGCCTGGTTTTGCTCAAAGAAGACTCCAGACTTACTCAGGTGTGTGCACACAGGGTGCATCCCAGGAGAAAATGCTCTTAAAGAATCATAGAATGCTTTGGGTTGGAAGGGACCTTTAAAGGCCACCTAAGTCCATCCCTCCTGCAGTGAGCAGGGACATCTTTAACTAGATCTGGTTGCTCAGAGCTCTTCCTGATCTCACCTTGAGCATTTCCAGGGACAGAGATCTGTTAAGAGACCTCTGCTGCCACAGTCATAGGAGAAGAAAACAATGGAAGCAAATTCTGTTCCCTTTTGAGTGAAGCAAAAAGCTGTTTATTGTTAATCTTCCTGCCATAGTTATCTCAAGGCCTTTCATGAGTTGGGGTGGGCTGTATTTTTTTTTCTTTTTTTTGGTTGCATCTCCCCAGTACAAGGTTAAGGAAAGATTCAGTATCTATTCAAAAGGACAACTGATCTTGAAGTGCCTTACTGTGCATTTCAAGGAGCAAGCCTTCAATTTGAGAAGCTTGACAGGATTGGTCTTGCTCAATTTTAAAAGCTCATTTTGGTGCTAATGAGTAGAAGTCACTTGAGTGGCTGTGGATGTTTCTCTCTCTCTCTCTCTCACACCCCCTAGATACACAAATATAAAGAAATGTGTTTATTCACTTCAGGCACTGCCCTGAAGGGTGCCAGGGGCACTTTGCTGTCCATCCTGAAGTGCAGCAGTTGTGGGAGTTGTCTGGATCAGGACTGGCTCCCCTGGAAAATGCCTTTGCTGAGGCTTGCTGTGCTTACCCAGCATTATGCCCCAGGGTGGAAGAGGCAGGATGCTGCCATCCCCACAGGGAGGCTGGCAGGACCCTGCCTGGATGTCTGCTCATCCTCACCAGCAGCCAAGAGGTTAATCAGCAGAACAAGCCTGAGAGCTGCAATCTCAGCAGGACAAGGACTTATTGTTGCCTTCCATTTTAAAATATGGCCCAATTGTTTGGGAAGTTTCTTTCTTTGGTGATTCAGCCACGAGTGGGAAAGGTGCTGCAGCCAGCTGAATGGCTTATCCATCACCCCTAATGCTCTGGCCAGCTGAGGAGGGCACAGACTGCCAAATCTCATCTGCTGGCCCCCTTTGGTGTTTCCACTGCTTGGTCCTTTGGCTTGCCCAGTGTGCCCCAGCACTGCTGGGGATTTGGAAGGCTGTGTGCCCGGGCAAAGCCAGCTCACAGCTTACAGGATCAAGCCCCTGGCCACATATAAATCAGTCACAGGTGCTTGCATTAAGAGAATTCATCAAGGAGACCTTCCCATCCCCTGGAGACTCAGACCATAATGAGGCAGGAGGGTACAGGCTGCCACAAAGCAGTATTAATCCTGCTTTTGTCCTAGGGCTGACAGGCTGCTGGGAGGTGTTCTTCAGGCTCAGCCCAGGGGGAATGGCTGGGACAGAACAGGCCCTGCTCTCTGTTTGCTCACCTAAGGCACTGAATTTCCTAATGCCATCACTAAATTCCAGGGTTCTCCTCATGAGTTATTCAGCAGCTGTCACTGCAGGCTTGCACAGCTGTTTTATGGTGCTCACATCCACCTGTCGTTCAGGGATGAATATTTATTACCTTCATTGCAACGGCAGAATCAATTCCTCTGTTACCTCACTAATGCAGTTCCTTTCTCCAAGACAAGCACACCCATTTCCCAAAGAGATTAGCTTCTGCTTTTCATTCCAGGCTATTTCAGGGAGTAAATTTAAGGCTTGGCTCAGATGCTTGCCACAGCAATCGAGGAAGCAACATCTAACAACTCCAGCTGGGATGTGGGCATCTAAAAACCATCCTGGACTGAACGATGCCTGGTGCCACAGGGCAGGGGTCCAAGGTCCATGGCTGGTCCAAAGACAAGGGGTGGGAGGATACCTTTGTGCTTGCTGGGAGCAAGGCACAGAACCATAGAATCATAGAGTGGTAAGGTTGGAAGGGACCTCAAGGATCAGCTAGTTCCAACCCCCTGCCATAGGCAGGGACACCTCCCACTAGCACAGCTCACTCAAGGCCTCCTCCAACCTGGCCTTGAACACCTCCAGGGAGGTTGTGGAGGACAGAAGCACAGAATGTGGTCTTTGATCACATTCTGTGATTCTGTCCTCCACAACTTCCCTGGGCAACCTGTGCCAGTGTCTCACCACCCTCACTGCAAGCAACTTCCTCCTAACACCCAGTCTAAATCTCCCCTCTGCCACTTCAAACCCATTGCCCCTTGTCCTAGAATTGCAAGCCCTTGTCAACAGTCCCTCCCCAGCCTTCCTGTAGGCCCCTTCAGATCCTGCAAGGCTACTCTAAGGTCTCCTGGAAGCCTTCTCTTNATTAGGAGAGAGTTACAGATAGAAATTACAAGGCAGATACAGAATCCATAAGCGAACCCCCTGAATTCTCCCCCAACCCAAAACTAAATCTACAATCCCCAGGGCTCCAATCCTCCCCCCCAACCATGCCTCTGCCATCCAAGAGGCCTAAGCACAGCCTCTGGAGGACCCAAACTAGGCCTATCCTCACGTTTGTCCTTGATAACACAGCTCCTGCCCGACACAAGGCTGGATGGGGAGGAAAGGAGAAGAAGCTGGCCTTGCCCTGAGCTTATGAAGAGATAGCAGAATTATGGGATTGAATAACAATCTGCCAGTCCCCAGAGGACTCTTTTTAACCTTATAGTCCCCAACCTGGGACAGCTGGAGACAGAAAGGGGCTGGAAACCTTTGAGAAGAGTCAAAGACTGACAGAGGGCATCATGAGTCAAGCAACGCGTACGGGTAAAAAATAACCCTGCTGCCGCTCTTTAAATGTCACACTCCTGGCAGAGAAACCTTTCCCATGTTTCCCTGTTGGCATCTCCAAGACTTTGAAATGCTTCTGCTGCATTGAGGGGAAGGGGGAAGCTGTGCCCTGGGAAAACCCTGTGGATGAGCCATTTTCCTCTGGGAGAGATGCAAGCAGTCAGCAGCCTTACAGGAGACACTGCGCTCATGTCCTCGGTGTCCTCATTTTCAGCAGCCACAGCAAACTTCCTTTTGGGAAGCCTGGCAGATTCCTACATAGAATCATAGAACGGTAAGGTTGGAAGGGACCTCAAGGATCATCCAGTTCCAATCCCCTGCCATAGGCAGGGACACCTCCCACTAGTACAGTATCACAGTATCACCAGGGTTGGAAGAGACAGGGAAAAAATTCCTTCTCATGTTTCCATGGCACTTCCTATGCCTCAGCTTCACCCAGTGCCCCTTGGAGCGTATCACAGTATCACCAAGGCTGGAAGAGACCTCAAAGCTCATCAAGTCCAACCCATTACCACAGACCTCAAGACAAGACCATGGCACCAAGTGCCACGTCCAAACCTGCCTTGAACACCTCCAGGGACGCTGACTCCACCACCTCCCTGGGCAGCCCATGTACCACCAGTACAGGTCACTCAAGGCCTCCTCCAACCTGGCCTTGAACACCTCCAGGGAGGGAGCAGCCACAACCTCCCTGGGCAACCTGTGCCAGTGTCTCACCACCCTCACTGCAAACAACTTCCTCCTAACATCCAGTCTAAATCTCCCCTCTGCCAGTTCAAACCCATTGCCCCTTGTCCTGGCATTGCAAGACCTTGTCAATAGCCCCTCCCCAGCTTTCCTGTAGGCCCCCTTCAGATCCTGGAAGACTACTCTCAGGTCTCACTTTGCCTGACTTCTCCCCCCAAAAGACCCAGCCAACCAAACAAAAGAAACACCTCAACACAGCAAACTCCCTGCCAATTGGCTACATCTTCAGCATCCCCTCTGTAAAGGACCTGCTGGTGGGATGGTGAAGATCTGCAGGGTGCCTGTGCCCCTTAGAAGAGGTGAGCAGGAAAGGGGCATCAAATGTGAGGCTTTTCAAGAGGAAGTGAGAGGATACAGACAAACCTCATTTTAAAAAAAAAAGGATGCTGCCTTTTCTGAAAGGAAAGCCAAGCAGCCTCCCTCCCTCTCACAACAACCCAGAAGAGTCCCAAAACATCAGCAGCTTAGGCTGAGCACCAAGTTGGCTTTGAGATGAAAATTAGCCTCGTGAGTTTTTGTCAAGGGAGAGTTTAACTGTGGTGCCCACTCAGGCTGCAAAGTACTCTAATGACAATTGAAATGAAGTCATCCAAGACACATCCCTAAGTGTCACAGCAAAGCAAGCCTGCCTTTGGCTGCATTCTGGGGCTGGTTAGCCTGGAGGAGGCTCAGGGCAGACCTCAACTACCGGAAGAGAGGTTGTAGCCAGCTGGGGTTGGGCTCTTCTGCCAGGCAACCAGCAACAGAAGGAGGGGACACAGCCTCAAGCTGTGCCAGGGGAGGTTCAGGCTGGATGTTAGGAGGAAGTTGTTGCCAGAGAGAGTGATTGGCATTGGAATGGGCTGCCCAGGGAGGTGGTGGAGTCACTGTCCCTGGAGGTGTTGAAGCAAAGCCTGGCTGGGGCACTTAGTGCCATGGTCTGGTTGATTGGCTAGGGCTGGGTGCTAGGTTGGGCTGGGTGAGCTTGGAGGACTCTTCCAAACTGGTTGATTCTATGATTCTATTCTATAATCCCCTGGCAAAATTGGGTTAGATCTCCCTTTCCCCTCCCACCCTCTATGTGGTCTTGTGGCCATACCCTCCTTGAGCTGAAATTCAAGACCAGTATCCTGCTTGGAACAGGCAGCACTGAGGTCCTCCAGCTTTTTGACTGTCCCATAGGTCATATCTTACATCAAATGGCCTATCAACAAGAGTCAAAGAGGGTGAGAGAGGCTTTGGGTGAGCCTTCCACCACAAGTTAGGCTTGTTTGGCTCTTCCAGGTCTGCTTAAACCACCTCAGCTCCTGTTCTCTGCAGTGCACCTCCAGCAAGGTAGCTAAAGCAAAGCTGAGAAAGGCTCTGCTGACAAACCCACAAGTTCAGAAGCCCCTTCTGCTTCCACTGCCAACCTCTCCACCTGGAGAAGAGAGGCTAATGCAGCGTTTCCTTTGCCTTCCCTGTGTCCCTGCAAGCTAAGCATCATCAGCCCAACTCTGCTCACCTTCAAGGCCTCCCAGCTAGAAGTGCAAACAAAATGCAAATACGCTGCTCAATGGCTTTGAAAGTGTCTCCAGTTCTTCCTGACCTTGCCCTCCTGAGGCTGCTGCAGGACGATGATCTCTGAATCAGCACTACTGAAATCACCTTGCTATAAAAATTCCTGGCTCTTCCAACATCCCTTTTAAACCCTGCCTCAACAAACTTGGGCATCTGACAGTGACTTTCAGCCTGATTTCACAGAGAAAATGGAATCAGGAACCCATTTCAATCCTTTTACCTCTGAGGAAGTACCAAAGAGGCATGAAGCAGCTGGAGTGACATTGAATGATCAGGCAGCACCTTGCTCAGCCTCCTGAAATAAGCAGTGGGACCCAACCCAAATCACACACCAGCCACAAGAGTCACTACTGGCAGCACCTCTGAGCATGTAGCAACAACTCAGGGAGAGGTAAAATTGCCTCTCTGCCCACCCAGGTCTGCTAGCAGCCACCTAAGTTTGGGTGCCTGTTCATCAGGCTGAAATCAACCCTCTCTTGCTGCATGGGTAAGCGCTCTGTTAATCAGGGAGCTTGTGTAAGCCATGTGGCTGTTTAATATTCAAATATAATTATCATCTGGGGAGGGAGAGAGCACGGAGCAAGTCTCATCCTGATTTAGCAAGCTCTGGGGAAAGCAATGACAGCTCAGCCAGCAGGAAATGAAAACAACAACTCTGTCCTACAAATGTCTTCTGCAGTTTGCTGGGAGTTTACCCTCTGCAGCCTGCAGAGGTGGTGGAACTGCATCTGAGGCACAAAATGAGTCCTAGAGTGGTTTAGTTTGGAAGGGAACTTAAAGGTCAGCTAGTTCCAACTCCCCTGCCATGGGCAGGGACACCTCCCACTGGATCAGGTTTCTAAGACCCCATCCAGCCTGGTCTTGAACGCTTCCAGGGGTGTGGCATCCATATCTGCTCTGGGCAAGCTGTTCCAGCGCCTTACCACCCTTTCTGGGAATTCTTTTTTTCCTAATATCTAATCTAAACCTACCCTTTCAGCTCAAAGCCATTGCCCTTTGTCCTATCACCACCTGCCCTTGTAAAATGTCCCTCTCCAGCTCTCTTGCAGGCCTTCCTTAGGTATAAGAAAGCAGCTCTAAGGTTCCCCCCCTCCCCTCAGGGTCTTCTCTCCTCCAGGCTGAACACCCTCAGCTCTCAGCCTATCCTCATAGCAGAGGTGTTGCAGCCCTCGGATCACCGTTGTGGCCTCCTCTGGCCTCTCTCCAAGAGCTCTGTGCCCTTCTTATGCTGGGGACACCAGAACTGAGCACAGTATTTGAGATGAGGTCTCACCAGAGCAGAGTAAAAGGGCAGAATCCCCTCTCTTGCCTTGCTGCCCACGCTCCTCATGATGCAGCCCAGCACACACACGGCTGCGTGAGGGCACTGCCAGCTCATGGGCAGCTTGTCAGCAACCAACACCCCCACCAAGCCTCTTTCTCCAGAGCTGCTCTCAAGCCACTCTGCACCTAGCCTGGATTTATGCTTAGGAATGGCCCAACCCAGGTGCAGGCCCTTTGTAAGAGAACATTCTGCTTCCCCCCACTTGTCAGGTGTAAGAAATGAGGTCTCCACGGCGAGGAAGAGCAGCAGCACTGCAAGCCCAGAGTGCAAGCTGCTGCCCTGCCACACAGCTTCCTTTGGTGCAGGATTCCTTTGCACTGCTTAGCATCTCCCTGTCCTTAGGAGCAGGGCAGGCAGCTGAATTTAAATCCAGATCTCCTCTTGATTCAAGTTTCCTGATAAAAGAATGCACTCAATATGAAAAGCAAAGTCGTTGCAAAAGCAGAAGCTAAAATTAGACTGATTTCCTTTTTGGTTTTGTTTTGTTCTCTCTCCCCTTCATGGCTTTTACAAGCAATTACCCACTTAATGTTTTGAAATTAGACAAGGGAACTTCAACAGCAATTTCTTTTTTCTTTTCCTCCTGCTGCAGCCCCTTGAATGTTAAGCCTTAAAAGCTTTCTGTGGCACACACAACAGCGTGAGCAAATGAATTTGCCATTTTCATTCTCCCCTTTTTAAATGAATGGGAAGCAGTGGGGTCCTTGTTCATCATTAAACTGGGTTATAATTCTCTGATGTTGAAGTAAGCCTGTGGGACAGCTCTAGCAACTGAGGGCCATAAAAATGATCAGGGGGTTGGGACACCTCTGCTATGAGGACAGGCTGAGGGAGCTGGGGGTGTGCAGCCTGGAGAAGAGAAAGCTCCAAGGAGAGGGAGGGGAGGGATTATTGACAAGGTCTTGCAATGCCAGGACAAGGGGCAATGGGTTTGAAGTGGGAGAGGAGAGATTTAGACTGGATGTTAGGAGGAAGTTGTTTGCAGTGAGGGTGGTGAGACACTGGCACAGGTTGCCCAGGGAGGTTGTGGCTGCTCCCTCCCTGGAGGTGTTCAAGGNGTATGGTGACACCTCCAAAACCCCGTGGCAGGCACTGCCTTTGCCTCCACTCACTTCTGACAATGCCTGCTGTAGTCTGACAAGGCTTCAGAGAATGAAACATCTCAGAAGCCCACATCTCACATTGCACATCCCTGTTCTCATTCAGACTCAATCTTTAAGGCCCACTGGAATTCCTTACTCCAGTGTTTAACCCAGAGTCTCTTTTTTATCCTTACTTTACCATCCATTGCCACTTAAATCAGCTCAACATCTCCTGCTGGATCCAAGGCATTCACGAGATGCTGCAAACACATCTTCAATGGATCCTCGTGGTTGAATTCATACAACGGGCTCCTCATGCTCCTTTGGGTTGCACCTGCAGGACATCATTTCTCTCCTCCCCTGGTGTGAGGTATTTGCCCCAGAACTAGATGGAACAAAGGTCAGCTTGGTTGAGGTCACAGGCTCACAGGATGTCAGGGGTTAGAAGGGACCCAAAGAGATCATCTCCAACCCCCCTGCCAGAGCAGGACCAGACAATCAGCTCAGGGCACACAGGAACACATCCAGACAGGCCTTGAAAAGCTCCACAGAAGAAGACTCCACACCCTCTCTGGGCAGCCTGTGCCAGTGCTCTGGGACCCTTCCAGTCAAGAAGTTGCCCCTTGTGTTGAGCTGGAACCTCCTGTGCTGCAGCTTCTATCCATTGCTCCTCATCCTATCCCAGCCAGGAAGTCTTCTGAGTCTTAACTAAACTGCAACCACCCTCTAAGGCTTCTCACTAGCACAAGCTCTGACCAAAGCCCTTCACAGTCTTTTCCAAATGGCTCTGAGTAGGAGAGGAACCCACACAAAGAAACCCCTTGTGTGGTGGGGTGGGAAGGGCTGGCAGGCTCATCCAAACCCACCCATCAGCCCTCCTGGAGTAAGGGACACTGAACTTGGCAACACACCCAGAAGACTGTGAGGAGGGAAGGAACCCACCCTGTAAAGCCCAAACTTTTCCAGTACCAATCTGAAACCAGACACACTTGATGAGAGGATGTGAGATCCTCCAGCAAACACTGAAAAGGCCTTAAGATGCCCATGGGCACACCAGTATATGCTGTGATTTGGGATTTCACAAGGGCTCCTCCTCACAGCAGTGCTCATGTGCCCATGGCAGTGGAAATCATAGAATGGTAAGGTTGGAATGGACCTCAAAGCTCAGCCAGTCCCAACCCCCTGCCATAGGCAGGGAGATGTCCCACTAGCACAGGTCACTCAAGGCCTCCTCCAACGTGGCCTTGAACACCTCCAGGGAGGTTGTGGAGGACAGAAGCACAGAATGTGATCTTTGATCTTTGTGTTGAGCTGGAACCTCCTGTGCTGCAGCTTCCATCCATTGCTCCTCATCCTATCCCAGCCAGGAAGTCTTCTGAGTCTTAACTAAACTGCAACCACCCTCTAAGGCTTCTCACTAGCACAAGCTCTGACCAAAGCCCTTCACAGTCTTTTCCAAATGGCTCTGAGTAGGAGAGGAACCCACACAAAGAAACCCACAAAGAAACCTCTTTCTACCAAACACCTCAGGATTTCCAGGAAGCACAACAAAGAAAAGACAACTACAGAAGAAAAAAAAATAAAACAAAACCAAAACAAAAACAAAACAAAACAAATTTCCAAGAATCATCACAACTCAGATTTTTATTCAACAGTGCAGTTGAAGGAAAACATTATTTATTTATTCTCTTTTTTTTTTTTTGTTTGTTTGTTTATTTTTTTTTTCTTCAGGGCAAACCTTCCAAATGTGGGGGGCAAGGGAGGGAGGGGGGGGGAAAGGAAATATTGTCCCCCCAAAAGTATTCACAATGAAATTAGTTTTCATTAAATATATTTGGTTGTCAAAATAAAATTAATAAAATAAAAGAAAAATAAAAAGAGAGAACAAAATCAGAACCCGTAACGAAACCAAACCCAAATCCCTTTTGAGAGTTTCTAACACCACGACGTAAACTTGAGATGTTTGGCAGCTGTAATTCACCTGTGGAAATTGCTGTGGAAACTTTGGACCAAGGAAAAGGAAAAAAAAAAAATATATATATATATTTAAAATAAAAAAAGTCACTTTTGGATAGAGCCAAACCAATTTTGGAATGCCAGAGGGATGGGACACGCTAGAGGCTTCATACACAGCTGGTGCGAACGATCTGCCAGTGTGGAGCTAGTTAGGAGCTGGGAGGAAAAGAAGTTAAAAGCTGCTACAGCAAAAAGAAAACCAAACCAACAACAACAACAAAAATAATCTGCAGACCTTCTGTTCTGGGAGCCCATCGGATGGGTGAATGCTGGTGGCAAAGAGTCGAGGTGACAGTGGCAAGAAGAATGGCAGTGAGGAGCGGTGCAAGCGCTGGGGAGCGGTCGACGGCGGCCGGCGCTGCGCGGGATTCGGTTGTGAGCGGACTCTTGGGGAGCCTCTGGTGGGGGGAAATCTTCTGCTTACGGTAGCTGCTTCTGCTCCTTACCTCCCTCTTACTCCTTCCAGTTAAAGCCTCTGCCCTGCCAAGTGGGTGTCACAGGCATGCAGTTTGGTAGCCTCATCCTTTAGTTAAGAATTGTCTGTTCCGGTATTAAAAAGGTTAAAAAAAGTCCTGGGGAGGGTGCTTCTGAGTGGCAGCCTCTTGCCTGCAGCAAGCCCGGCGCCCTGCACTCACAAGTTCATTAAAGCAGTGTGGATTTGGATGAGCA
>VWZE01005828.1:0-22561 GCA_013396675.1 Eubucco bourcierii
CCCATGGACTTGTGGGTGTCCAAGTGGCTCAGCAGTCCAAGTGGTCCTGAACTAATTCCTCATGGATTTCCAGGGCAACATACAACTCCCCGACTGTCTCATCCTTTTCAAGAGGCCACTTGTCCTGAACTCCTCCCTCCTCACTGTTGAAAATTGAGGCAAAGAAGGTATTCAGGACCTCGGCCTTTTCCTCATCTTCAATTATAGTGTTCCCCTCCAGGTCCAATAAGGAGTGGAGGCTCTTCTTGCCCTTCTTTTTAGCATTGATAAATATGTAAAAATGCTTTTTATTATCTTTCACAGAGGTGACCAGCTTAAGTTCTAACTGGGCCTTTGCCTCTCCAATTTTTCTCCTACATAATCTAACAATATCCTTAAACATGTCAGCAGAGGCCTTCCCCTCCTTCCAAAGGTGATACACCCTCTTTTTCTCCCCTAATTCCTTCAGGAGCTGCTTGTTCATCTAGGCCGGTAGCCTTCCCCGACGACTTCCCTTTCGGCACATGGGAACTGTCAGTTCCTGTGCTTTCAAGAGCTCCTGTTTAAAGTAGGTCCAACCATCCTGGGCCCCTTTGTTCTTAAGGTCTGCTGCCCAGGGGACTTTGCAAATAAGTTTCTTGAACAGGTTGAAGTTTGCGCTGTGGAAGTCCAAGGTGAGGGTTCTGTTCTTGCTCCTTCCTATCTTCCCGCATATTGAAAACTCTACTATTTCATGGTCACTACATCCTAGGCAACCTCCCACCATCACATCTCCTACCAGCCCTTCTCTATTGGAGAACAACAGGTCAAGCAGAGCTTGACCCCTGGTCGGTTCACTTAACAGCTGCATCAGGAAGTTGTCCTCCATGCATTCCAAAAATCTTGTAGATTGCCTTCTCTCTGCTGAATTAAGTTTCCAGCAGAAATCTGGCAGGTTAAAGTCACCCACAAGAACAAGATCTGATGGTCTTAGGACAGCCTCCAATTGCTTATAGAATGCCTCATCTGCCTCCTCATCCTGGTTGGGTGGTCTATAACAGACTCCAACCAGGATGTCAGATTTGTTAGGCCTCCCTCTGATTTTAACCCACAGGCTCTCAATCCCTTCGTCCTCCACCTCAAGCTCTGTGGCAAGAAGTGACTCCCTAATATACAGAGCCACCCCTCCTCCTCTTCTCCCTCGCCTGTCTCTTCTGAAGAGCCTGTATCCCCCCAGTGTAGCACTCCAATCATACCTGTTATCCCACCAGGTTTCTGAGATGGCAACTATATCGTAGTCACCCTGGTGGACCAGGACTTCCAACTCTTCTTGCGTGTTGCCCATGCTGCATGCATTGGTGTACATGCACCTCAGCTGGGCTCTCGAGTCCTCAATTGACCCTAGTTGTTGTCCCACTCTCTCCTTTCCAGAGAGACTGATTGCCTCACCCACCCTCTTCAGACCTAGTTTAAAGCCCTCCTAATGAGCCCTGCCAACTCTAGTGCTAGAACTCTCTTTCCCCTCCTAGATAACTGTACCCCATCAGGATCCAGCAGGTTGGGCGCAGTAAAAGCTTCCTCATGATCGAAGAACCCGAAATGCCGCTGCTGGCACCATCCCCTGAGCCAGTTGTTGATGGCATGGGTTCTCCTGTTCCTCTCAGTGTACTCCCCTGCCACTGAGGGAACAGAGCAGAACACCACTTGTGCTCCTGTCCCATCGATCATTTGTCCCAGGGCCTTGAATTCCTTTTTAATTGTCCTGGTGCCCTTCTTATCACGCTCATCGCGTGATAAAAAGTTGTATCTTCCATCTCACACACATTCCAGCCTCACGCAGGGGAGTCAAATGACTCTTGAAGGTAAAGTCACCACTTTTCTGCAAGAGAGGAGTCTGATGGATGATTCCCAAATGCTGTTTGTTCCCTGGTGCTAAGCCTGAGATACTGAACTGTGATACCTTCATGTGCTCTGTGGTTCTCATGGCTCATGTGAAGGTATCTGACAGGTGTCTTGAGGTGTTTTAGATCCTGTTATGCAACCTGTAAGCCTCCGGAGCAATGAGGCACCTCACTGCTGGTCATGGGCCCTACTTGATACACAACCAACAGGTGCTAGACCCTGGCCCTTCTGGGTAATGGGAACAAGAGCACCACTGCCTCACTCCTGCACAAGTTGTTAGGAACATACCAAGGAGGGTGAAATGGGAAGGAAGGAGGACTGCAGGTTATTCCATGACAGGTAAGTCAACATTGCTCAAGGATCCATCCTGCTGTATACTGGCCATGTACCCTCACCTTAAACCTCTTCTTCTAGACAAAGAAGGGTCCTAAATCCCAAAGCAATTATAACGAAGGAGACCAAAAATCACAAGAAAACACAATAAACCTTCTCAGTTCTGGAGGACCTCAACAGGCACACAGATCCTTTGCTCCTGACATTAATTAGCCTCAATAAAGACATCAGTGATACTTTTTTCTTACATTAGGAAGAGCTTGAGCAGAGGCAGACGACTCCTGGCATCTTTCTGGAGTGAATCAACCACTCTAATTAGAGTAACCAACCTCACTGAAAACAATCCCTCAAGATGTTTCCAAGAAGAAATTCCTTTGTCCATCATACTAGTGGGAGGTGGCCCTGCCTATGGCAGGGGGTTGGAACTAGGTAATCTTTGAGGTCCCTTCCAACCTTACTATTCTATGATTCTATGATCAGGGATATGAAAGAGTTCAGTTTTCCCCCCACCTGGACCATCTGTCTGTTGGAAACTATCACTTCTTCTGGCACCTGAGCCTCACTGCCACCCTGACTCCCACACCTATGACAGAAGTGTTCAGACAAACCATGTCTACTGTTCTCTCCAATGTCTTTACACTTCCTTTGTTCTCTCAACCAGAGGGAACCAACAGGAGCTTGCTTAGTGCGCATCCATCTGCTCCTAATCTTTTTCATTCCCTGATGTTTGTACACCAAGACTCTACTGTCTGCACTCCACTCCACTCATCTCCATAGTAACTTGGGAAACCATTTCATCTCCAAGAAAGGAACTGGGCAGAAAAAATCATCCCACCTCATCCCATCATATTGTCATTAAGTTTGGAAAAGACCTCTAATACCATTCAGTCCAACCTTCTGCCCAACACCTCTACGACCACTACGACTACTAGAGTAAGCTGCCACATCTACTCACTTCTTGAACAACTCCAGGGATGGCGACTCCACCTCCTTGGGCAGCCTCTTCCAACCCCTGACTGCTTTTTCAGCAAAGAAATTCTTCCTAATATCCAACCTAAAGCTGCTCTGGCACAGCTTGAGGCCATTTCCTCTTGCCCTGTCATAAGTTCCTTGGAAGTAGAGATCAATAGCAGCTTCACACCAACCTCCTTTCAAGGAGCTGTAGAGAGCAATGATGTCTCCCCTCAACCTCCTCTTGTCCAGATTGAACACCCCCAGCTACCTCAGACACTCCTCCCCAGTCCTGTTCTCCAGACCTTTCATTAGATTTGTTGCCCTCCTCTGGACCTGCTCCAACCCCTCAGTGTAGTCTTACATGACAGTGCCCAAAATTGGATGCAGAACTGAAGGTGTCAGGTTGCTGGTGCTGAGTGCAGGGCCATGATCACCTCCTTCTACCATACACAGATTTTCCTTAGTTTTTCTGAAATATTTTGTCATGAGCACCTCTGGAAGGCCCCCAGACATCAACAAGGCATCCAGCATGTAGGACCAAACCTAACAGCAGAACTTCAGATGACAATCAGAAGGGAAATGTGTCACTGAGATTAGGAAGATGCCTGAAGATCTTGTAGGAGCAGCACTTTGTGTAGGAGCTGGTTAGAGGAGATAAGGAAAGAATGTGAAGAAGATCCTGATGATTCTGCTGCCACCAGAAGTACCTCACCTAAGCAGACTTTTATTTTCAGGGACTGAAGAGTAGGAGATGGAAAAAAAAAATATAAAAAAGACACACACACACTCCCAGTTGATTTGTCCAGCCCTGGATGACTCATTTTATGCAATGCTTGTCTCAAAAGCAGTTCTGCAGCTATCAGAAGGGCATCTGCATGGTCTTTGTGAAGCAGGACCTGGCTTCCAAACGACCATAAGTCCTCAAGGCACAAGTCAAACAACCTGCAGCCTGCCGCCTTGGGGAAGTGGGGACAAACCAACATGACCTAGACAATGCATCCCTGCTCCTCAGCTGGCAAGGAGGTGCTGGGTGTGCTGGAGGAGAACTGGCCAAACACTGAAGCAACAACCTGAGTGTCTTTAAATTTAAAAGGGAGATGGTGTAAAGTGAGAGGTACCAGATGGCAACAGAGAAAGCTAAGAGCAGTCTGAGCTTTGTGCAGAAGGCAGAGCACACACAACTGGGAGGTAGTAGGGCTCTGGTCAGCATCCAACTGGAAGGTCCTACCCTGAGTCCAGCAGCTTCTTAGCAGAAAGACATGGGTAAAGAGAAGAGGATGGATGGAAGAGCAGCACCAGTGGCAATGATGTGGGAAGAAGTAACAGAAGGAAATGGAAGTGTCTGCTTTGGGGTGCAGAGTAGGCTAAGGTGGACAGAGAGGTTGGAGGATGCTGAGGGATGCAAAACTGGAGGTGAGCTGGCACTGGTTGTCCCCCACCCCAGCCCCAGCCTGCCTTGGGCTGATCCCCAGTAGCATGGGTAGCAGGAAAAGGGAGGGGATTCTGCCCCTCTGCTGTGCTCTGCTGAGACCTTCCCTGTAGTGCTGGGACAGCTCTGGAGTCATCAGCACAGACAGGGACCTGCTGGAGCAGGGTCAGAGGAGGCCACAGCAGTTCTGGCAGGGCTGGAGGGGCTCTGCTGAGACGTCACTCTGGGAGAGCTGAGTGTTCAGCCTGCAGAGGAGAAGGCTCCAGGGAGGGCTTCTGGTGGGTTTGCAGTGCTGAAAGGAGCGTCTAAGCAAGCTGGGGACAGACTTTTGAGCAGGATAAAGGGTAGTGATTTGAAACTGAAAGAAGGAGATTGAGAGTGGTGAAAAGGGGGAAATGTTTGACCATGAGGGTGGGGAGAGCCTGTCCCAGGTTGCCCAGAGAGGTGAGAGATGCCCCATGTCTGGCACCATTGCAGGTTGGGTTTTATGGTGCTCTGAGCAACCTTCTCTGGGTGCAGATGTCCCTGCTGACTGAAGAGTCTTGAACTAAATTACTTTTAAATGTCCCTTCCAACCCAACCTATGATTTTGTGAAATCGATCCCAAAAGGCTTTCTGTTCAATCACAGATTCTCGGAGACCATGGAGACACACAAAACATGCTCTTCTCAGAACAGATTCAAGTACAGAACCTTTTTTCTGTGAGCTGTCACTGTGGCTGGAGGTCTGTTTGTTTATCTGTTTCCTAGGAAGGAGGAGAAAAGAAAACCCATTGTGAGCTTCCCAGCAGTGTGGTGCCATAGGCTGTAAGGCTCATTTTTGGGGGAGGAGTAGAGGATTGCATTGCTGCAGCACTGCAGCCATACCAGAGACCAACACCTGCAGGATCAGCCTATGTAGGTCCTTTGAGGAAGACTGCATCACTTCATAGAGTCACAGAACCATAGAATGCTCTGGGCTGGAAGGGACCTCCAGAGCTCACCCACACCAACCTCCTGCACTCAGCAAGGGACATTCTCCACTAGATCAGGCTGGCCAGAGTCCTATCCACCCTCACCTTCAATATTTCCAGGGATGGGTCTCAACCACCTCCCTGGGCAACCTGTTGCAGAGTTCCAGCAGCCTCCTCGTGCAGAACTTGTTCCTCACATCCAATCTCAATCTGCTCTGCTCTCATTCCAAACCATTGCCCTTGTCCTGTCCCTGCAGACCTTTGGGAACAGTCCCTCTGCAGTCTGCTTTTAGTCCCTTCAGGTACTGGAAGGCAGCTCAGGGTTCCCTCCAGACTCTTCTCTTCTCCGGGCTGAACACCCTCAGCTCCCTCAACCTGTCGTCATAGCAGAGCTGCTCCAACTCCCTTATAATTTTTGTGCCCTCCTCTGGACCCTCTCCAGCAGGTCCAGGTCTCTCTTGTGTTGGCGTCCCATAGTAGGACACAGCAGTGCAGATGAGGTCTGAGCAGAGCAGAGTGGCAGTAACCCCTCTCCCCATCTCTGGTCATGCTGCTTTGGATGGAGTTGCGATGTGAGAGAAATTCCTCATCCCACATGCAAGTGGCCTGGCTGCAAGCAGGTGTTGCTTTTCATCTCTCCCTTCTGACACCAACACTCTCCAGGCTCTGTCCTGGAATACTCTGGCAGTGATTTATCTTTTCCCCCTGCAGATATCTCCAAAAGGTTTCTTGCTGCATGTGAAACAGTTCCTGAGAACAATAGAGTTGCATGGGCTGGAGATTTGCTTTACACATGAATGGTAGATGTTTTATCTCCACAAATTCACATGGGGACAGAAAACAAAGCATCTCTGATGTCATCTGAGCAATGGTTCAATGCTGTTGGGTGTCCAGGGACTTCTCTGAACAGACATGCAGGAGAAGATCAATTTGTGAGAGGACTACTGGCAATGAGGGTCTGGATTTGTCCACAGCATCCCTGGGGCTGGTGGTGGGCAGCTAATTCAGGTGAGCATCAAGGAAACCAAATCAACTCTCAGCACTGAGGAAAATTATCTTTCCAGCTCCAGGAAGTGATCTGCAATGGGTCTTGATACAGTTACAGAGATCTCTGTGATTCACCTTTATATGTATGATGACTCCACATCCACATGTTTAGGATCTGCTCTCAGTTGCAACTTGGAAATCTGTCCCTGCAGCATCAACCTGAGCATTCCAGTGGGGCTACACGTTCAGGGTGGCACAGCATAAATTTCTGAACTGTCCTTTGCTGCTCCACTTTCAGACTATTACCCTTGTTCTGTCACTACAGACCCTTCTGAACAGGCCAGGGGTCTAAACTGGAAAGACTTCTCTGGATTTGCCTCTGTCTTCCTGTGAGAGGCTGATTGCCTCTCCCTTGATGCAATCAACAAAGATAAAGACTGCCTTTATTAAAGATGGGCCCAGATTTCTGGTAAAAGATAAGAGGTGCAAACAGCACCTTTGTGGACTTACAGGATTCTGCCCAGATATCTGCCCAAGAACTCAGGAATGCTGGATAGGGTGGTTCTTGCCCATGATGTGATACTTCACACCAGCTACACCAAAGCGAAAAGGCTTCTCTGTATTTGGGGTATGGACAGGCAAGTGGCGCAGGCAGGGGGCGGAGGCCCTACCCAGTGCTGCCACAGGACCCCTGCAGACATGATAATGAACAAGATTTCCTGGGGAGCTTCACCTGGACAACAGCCTAAAAACTGTATAAAAAGACATAAGCAATACCTGCAAAGGGGTGTACCTCCACTGGAGCACCTCCACGGGCCCTTCCACTGGACCACCACCACTGAAGCATCCTCCCACAAGGAGGACCCAAGGAACCACTCTACAAAATGACATCCCTGGGTTGGGCACACCTCTCTCTCTCCACCCTCATCCCCACCCCCCCCCATCTGCACCTGATGGTAATATTATCCCTGCTCTTTTTCTTCCCTGTTCTTAATCTTTTTCTCTCTTGTTCTCTCTCCCTCTCTCCCCTCTTCCCGCTCTCCCTTGGTTTTGTTCAACTTGATTATTTAATAAATAGTTTTTGGTGATATCTGGTCTCATTTGCACCTTAATTTCACAACACAGAAATCTAAAAGAACCAGTCTTGCTCCTCTGGACAGAGATACTGTTAATCTCTGTTCTCTGGACCTTGACACTTCCTGAATGGCTTAGGTTGGGATAAGACTATCAACACTGTTTGGTTGACATGTGAGACACTATCTACTGGATTATGCCCTCCAGAGAAGAGAAAGCTCCAAGGAGACCTTACTGTGGTTTTTCTGTATTCCATAGAATCAGTCAGGGTTGGAAGGGACCACAGGCATCATCTAGTTCCAACCCTAGATCAGGATGGCCAGAACCTCATCCAGCCTGGTCTTAAACACTTCAGGGATGGGGCCTCAAACACCTCCCTGGACAACCCATTCCAGGTTCTCACCACTCTCATGCTTAAGAACTTCCTCCTCACATCCAGTCTGAATGTCCCCACCTCCAGCTTTGCTCTGTTCTCCCTAGTCCTGTCACTACCTGATATCCTAAAAAATCCACAGCTTTTTTTGTAGGCTCCCTTCAGCTACTGGAATGCCACAGTAAGATCACCTTGGAGCCTCCTCTTCTCCAGATTGAAGAGCCCCAACTCTTCCAGTCTGTACTCATAGAAGAGGTGCCCCAGCCCTCTGAGCATCCTCATGGTCCTTCTCTGGACACACTCCAGCATGTCCACATCCCTCTTGTAATAGGGGCTCCAGAACTGGATGCAGTACTCTAGGTGGGGTCTCACCAGAGCAGAGTAGAGGGAGAGAATCACCTCCCTTGACATACTGTCCACATTTCTCTTGATGCAGCCCAGGATCTATTTGGCTTTCTGAGCTGCGAGTGTACACTGCTGGCTCGTGTTGAGCTTCTCATCCACCAGCACCCCCAAGTCCCTCTCCTCGGGGTTGCTCTACAGCCAGTCACTGCCCAACCTGTATTTGTGCTTGGGATTGGCCTGACCCAGATACAAGACCTTGCACTTGGTCTTGTTGAACCTCATGAGGTTGGCTTGTGCCCTCCTCTCCAACCTGTCCAGGTCCCTCTGGATGGGATCCCTGCCCTCCGGTGTGTGTCTGCTGCACCACACAGCTTGGTGTCAACAGCAAACTTGCTGAGGGTACACTCAAAGTCTCTGTCCATGTCACCCACAAAGATGTTGAACAAGACTGGTCCCAGGACTGATCCCTGGGGGACTCCACTTGTCATTGCCTCCACCAATGGACTCATTGACAGCCACTCTTTGGGTGTGGTCATCAAGCTAGTTCTTCATCCATCTAGTGGTCCACCCATGAAACCCATGTTTCACCAGCTTGGAGGCCAGGATGTGGTGTGGCACAGCATCGAAGGCTTTGCTCAGGGCCAGGTAAATGACATCTGTTGCTTACCCCTTGTCTGTTCATACTGTGACCTGTTCATAGAAGGCCACCAGTTTTGTCAGGCAGGATTGGCCCTTGGTGAAACCATGCCAATTGTGCCCAATCACCTCTTCACTATTCTCCTGTCTCAGTAGTGCCTCAAGGAGAATCTGCCCCACGATCTTACCTGGCACAGAGGTGAGACTGACTGGCCTGTAGTTCCCCAGTTCCTCCTTCCTACCCTTTTTGAAAACGGGAGTTATGTTTCCCCTTTTCCAGTCAGTGGGGTCTTCACCAGACTGCCACAACTTTTGGAATGTAATAGAGAGGGGTTTAGCAAGGACATCTGCAAGTTCTCTCAATACCCATGGGTGTATCCTGTCAGGTCCCATGGACTTGAACACTTCAAGGTTCTTCAGGTGACCACAAACCTGATCTTCACTTGTGATGGGTGTGCTGGTTTGAGGCTAATTGGAATATTTTAATAGAGAAAATCATATTACAGGCTGTGTAAAGGAAACAATGGTGATGTCTACTTCACTCATAGGCTTGCTGAGATGTTTAAGAACTCAAAACATAGATAAGACAGTCTCTGGGGCACAGTGTATTAAGTAGCAATAAATCAAATTTAATGAAATTACAGACTTAAGTAGCACTAAATCAAATTTAATCAGCCCAGCGTTGAAGTGCCAAAAAATAAAGGATGTGATGGTTTGGGAGTTCCCTGCCCCCACACGCTTTGTAAAATAATCCAGACTAGACTCAGTTGGCTGGAAGTTAAGAGATGAAGCTATATTTACAGTTTAGCACAATATACAAGCAGATATATACACTATATATAAGAATATTTACAGAAATATACAAGTTAAAGGTAATACAGAAACACAACACTCCTCCCAGGAGGGACTCTCAGCCCCTCTTCCACCTTCTCCCCATTCCTCTACCTTACCCCCTGGGTCTGCCTTATGCACAAAGTGAGTTTGGAGGATCGGCCAGGGGGGTTAGAAGGAAATTGGTTAGTTAGGTTACTCGGCAGAGAGGAGAAGGTAAAAAAGCTAGAGAGACCGAGACTCTCCAAGCCTTAGTGTCTTATCTATGTATTGTGTTCTTAGTCTTATACATCTCAGCAACCTTATGAGTGAAGCAGACATCAACATTTTTTTCTTTTCACAGCCTATAATATAATTTTCTCCATTAAAATATTCCAATTAGCCTCAAACCAGCACATTTCTCTATGAATTGGGTTCAGTCTGCACATTGGGTCCTCTGCTCCCTTCAGTAGGGAGTCTCCTAAAACCATGACCCTTTGAGGTTTCTTTTCAGGATCGGCTTTGATGGCTGGCCTAAGGCAACCTGTCTTTGGTGCAGCTTCTGGGTTTTTTTGAGACCTCATCCTTGATGATGGCCTTTTCCTCAGAGTCCTTATACCTATTCTTCAAGTACACTGTAGGCAGGCTGAGAGAGTTGGGGCACTTCAGCCTGGAGAAGAGAAGGCTTCGAGGGGACCTGATAGTAGCCTTCCAGTATCTGAAGGGGGCCTACAGGAAGGCTGGGGAAGGATTATTTACAAGGTCCTGCAGTGACAGGACAAGGGGCAATGGGCTTAAACTGGCAGAGGGGAGATTTAGACTGGATGTTAGGAGGAAGTTCTTTACAGTGAGGGTGGTGAGGCACTGGAACAGGTTGCCCAGGGAGGTTGCGGATGCTCCCTCCCTGGAGGTGTTCAAGGCCAGATTGGATGAGGCCTTGAGTAACGTGTACTAGTGGGAGGTGTCCCTGCCTATGGCAGGGGGTTGGAACTAGATGATCCTTGAGGTCCCTTCCAACCTTACCACTCTATGATTCTATGATTCTATGATTCTTGAAGTAGTGCACTTGCTCCATTTGCATTTAAAGGAGACAACTGGGGACCAGCCCTTTGGTCAGCCCAGTCTGTTCTCTGAGGCTTTGGAGACCAACTCCTGAATGTGTTCCTCTATAAGCAACTGTATAATATTTCAAGACTCCCAGCTCTTGTTCTTGTAGGTGACTTTGACATGCCAGATATCTGCTGGGAACTCAACACAGCAGAGAGCGGCAGTCTAGAAGGTTTTTAGAGAGCATGGAGGATAGCTTCCTGACACAGTTGGTGTGCCAGCCCACCAGAAGTGAGGCTCTGCTTGACCTGCTGTTTATGAATAGAGAAGGCCTAGTGGGAGGTGTGGTGGTTGGAGGCTGTCTGGGCTGCAGTGACTATGAAATAATAAAGTTTTCAATATTCAGTGAAACTGGGAGGGGCATCAACAAAACATCCACACTGGTCTTCTGGAGGGCAGACTTCAGCTTATTCAAAGAACTAACTCAAAGGGTACCTTGGGAAAAAATCCTTACGAACAAAAGGGTCCAGGAAGGTTGGACCTACTTCAGGAAAGAAATCTTGAAGGTTGGGGAACAGGGTGTGCCAATGTGCTGGAAGCAGAGCCACCAGGGAACATGACCAGCCTGGATGGGCGAGAGACTTGTGAAGGAATTAAGGGGGAAAAAAGAGGGCTATCACCTTTGGAAAGAGGGGTTGGTAACTTAGGAAAAATTTAAAGATGTTGCAAGGTTGTGTAGGAAGAAAATTAGAGATGCAAAAGCCCAGTTAGAACTTAGGCTGGCCACTTCTGGGAATGATAACAAGAAGTGTTTCTATAAATATATTAATGACAAAAAGAGGGGCAAGGATAACCTCCACTCTTTATCAGACAAGGAGGGGTATGTAGAGACTAAAGATGAGGAAAAGGAAGAGATGTTTAACACCTTCTTTACCTCAATTTTCAATAACAAAGCAGGTTGTCCTCAGGTCAGCTGCCTCTTGAGTTGGTAGATGGGGTCAGGGAACAGAGTAGTCCCCTTGTAATCCAGGAGGAAGTAGTTAGGGACCTGTTGAGCCTCTTGGATCTTCACAAGTCTATGAAACCAGATGAGATCCACCCTAGGGTGCTGAGAGAGCTGGCAGATGAGCTGGCCAAGCTGCAATCCATCATTTATCAACAGTCCTGGTTCACTGGAGAGGTCCCTGAAGACTGGAAGCTGCCAATGTGCTGCCCATCCACATGAAGGGTTGGAAGGAGGACCCAGGAAATTACAGACCTGTCAGCCTGACCTCAGTGCCAGGCGAGATAATGGAGCAGATCATCCTGAGTGCAATCACAGGGCACCTACAGGATGTGCAGAGGCCAGACACAGATAGCACGGATTTAAGAGGGGCAGGTCCTTCCTGACCAAACTGATCTCTTTGTATGACCAGGTGACCACCTGGTGGGCATGGGGCAGGCTGTGGATGTAGTCTGCCTGGACTTCAGCAAGGTCTTTGACACTGTCTGCAATAGCAAAATCCTGGACAAACTGGCAGCCCTTGGCTTGGACCGGGACACTCTGTGCTGGGTTAAGAACTGGCTGGAGGGCTGAGCACAGAGAGTGGTGGTGAATGGAGCCACATCCAGCTGGAACTACTGCCACTAGTAGTATGCCCCAGGGACCAGTGGTGGGTCCAGTCCTGTTTAATATCTTCATTAAAGATAGATGAGGGGATTGAGTCCAGCATCAGTAAGTTTGCAGAGGACACCAAGTTGGAGGCAAGTGTGGATCTGTTAGAGGGCAGAAGGGCACTGCAGAAGGACCTGCACAGGCTGGACAGATGGGCACAATGCAATGCCAAGAGATTTAACAAGTCCAAGTGCCAGGTTCTGCACTTTGGCCACAACAACCCCATGCAGTGCCACAGGCTGGGGACAGAGTAGCTGGAGAGTAGCCAGGCAGAAAGGGACCTGGGAGGACTGGGTGGGAGCTGAACATGAACCAGCAGTGTGCCCAGGTGGCCAAGAAGGCAAACAGCATCCTGGGCTGGATTAGGAACAGTGTGGCCAGCAGGACCGGAGCAGTTCTTCTGCCCTGTGCTCTGCACTGGTCAGGCCACACCTTGAGTGCTGTGTCCAGTTCTGGGTCACTAAGTTTAAGAAAGATGCTGAACTTACCCAGAGAAGGACACCAAGACCGGTGAGGGGGCTTGAGCACAGCCCTGTGAGGAGAGGTTGAGGCAGCTGGGGGTGTGCAGCCTGAAGAAGAGGAGGCTCAGGGCAGACCTCATTGCTGTCTACAGCTACCTGAAGGGCAGTTTTAGCCAGGTGGGGTTGGGCTCTTCCTGTAGGCACCCATTGACAGAACAAGAGGACGCAGCCTCAAGTTGTGCCAGGGCAGGTTTAGGCTGGACATTAGGAAGAAATTCTTCACAGAAAGAGTGATTGCCCTCTGGAATGGGCTGCCTGGGGAGGTGGTGGAATCCCTAACCCTGGAAGTGTTTAAAAAGAGACAGGATGAGGCACTTAGTGCCATGGATTAGTTAGCTAGAGGGTTAGGTGATAGGTTGAACTCGATGGTCCTAGAGGTCTTTTCCAACCTGGTTCATTCTACGATTCTGTGATTTGAGCAGGACACATGTTGTGACAGGACAAGGGGTGAGGATTTGGAACTAAAAGAGGGAGATTTAGAATCACAGGCTCACATAGTGCTTCAGGTTAGAAGGAACTCTCAAAGGTCAGCTTGTCCAACCTCCCAGTAGGGACATTTTTAACTAGATCAGGTTGCTCAGGGCCACACAGATTTGATCTTGAATATCTCCAGGGTCCCCATCAGCCCTCTGAGCAGTCTCTCCACACCCTCCTTGGGCACAACTTACTCCTGATGTCCAACCTGACTCTGCACTGCTCCACTTCCAAACCGTTGCCCTTGACCTGTTCCCACAGTCCCTTCTGAACAGTCCATCCCCAGCCTGCCTGCAGGTCCCCTGCAGATACTGAAATGCAGCTCTGAGGTCTCCCTGCAGTCTTCTCTTCTGCAGGTTCAACAACCCCAACTCTTCCAACCTGTCCCCACAGCAGAGCTTCTCCAGCCCTCTGAGCATCTTGGAGGCCTCCTCTGGACCCTTTCCAGCTGTTGCAGGTCTCTTTTGTGTTGGGGTCCAACAGCTGGCCCCAACTCTGCAGCTGAGGTCTCCCCAGAGCAGAGGGGCAGGATCCCCTCTCTCCTTTTCTGCCCATGCTGCTTTGGATGCAACCCAGGCTGCCCTTGGCCTTGTGTGCTGCCAGTGCCCATTGCTGACTCCTACCCAGCTTCTCCTGCACCAACACCCCTGCAGCCCTTCTTTGCAGGGCTGCTCTCAATCTCATCACCCCCAGCATGGACTGATACCAAGGATTGCCCTGATCCAGGGCAGGACCTTGCCATTAAGGAAAGGCCTTACTGGTCCTTCTAGAGCCTAGAGAAGAGGACAAAATGTTTTATGCTGAAGGTGATGAGATGCTGACCCAGGTTACTCAGAGAGATGGGATAGGTCCCATACTTGGAACCATTCCAGGTCAGGTTGTTTGGAGCTGCATTTGAATCTGTCCCTGCTGACTAGAAGACCTTTAAAGGTCCCTTCAGCCCAAACCATTCCATGATCCTGTGGTTCTGTTCTGTAGTAGCAATCCCATAGCTCCTCTCATGTTGCTTATGTGGATTTGTACCATACCTACCCCTGATCATTCCTCTGGGACTTCACTAAAACCTCCTCTCCAGTCCTGCTCCTTGGTCTGTTCCCATGTGGCAGATCTCTGCTTTCTGCTGTTCCTTGTGGCCCTAACAAGGGCCAGGACTGATGCAGATGTCTCTAGATGTTGCGAGGTGCCCCAGGAGCCATGGTAGTTGCTCATCAACCCTACCTCATCCTGCACACTGGCAAAAGTGGTAATTTTCCAGACAGGAGCCTGCCCCTGCCCTTCCTCCTCACTGCTCGTTCTTCTGCTGGAGTTTGGGAACCATAGCTACCACTGGGCTATGTAGTCCTTGCATCATGTTGGACTTGATGACCTTTTCCAACCTAAACCATTCTGTGGTTCTGTGGTTCTGTGGTGAGCAGAGAGCAGAGAAGGTATGCAAAACCTTGGGAATCCCCTCAGGTTTTAGAGAGAAGAGAAAGTTTTCCAGGGCAGCTTCCAGGGTTTGTCTTTGCCGATGGTTCCCCAAAGCAGCTGTTGACATCCCAGGGGCAGAAGCAGCACTCAGGCAGCACCAAGCTGCCCCTCTCTCATGACCCCAACACTCCATGAGCCACTGTCCCCACCCTGGGCATCATGGGTGCTACCATCACTCACAGTCCAGATTAGACTCGAGGAGCTGCTTGGGGATTGGTGTAAATCCCATGGCCAAAGCTTTCTTCTCCTAGGCTGGGAAACTGTGTGGTGCAGTGCTCCAGACCCAGGCCTGGGCAGGCAGCAGGGTCACCCCAGTTTGGGGTGTGTGTGGAGGGGGGGTGTGGATGTACAAGAGGGCTCTGGCTACAGCTGCAACAGGCACCTGAAATGAAAGCCCTGGAAGCCTGCAGCTCAGAGAGGTTATGGAGACTGTGAAAGACCCAGGCCCAGCTGTTCCCCACCTGCCTTCACCCTGGTGTAGGGAGCACTGGGAAAGACTTCCTGGGAAACAGAGCAAGGTAATACGAAGCCAGCAGGAGTAACTGAGTCCTGTTTTGGGGAAGATTGAGTCTGTTCTACAATTCTGTCACATTGCCTGGGCAGAGTCCCTGCCTGGGCAAAGGCTGCCTGTGCCAGTTCAAAACACCATCAACGAGTCCACCCAGCCTCATTCCTGTTCCACCATGACAGTGGAGCCCCAGCAATGCAAGCTGCACTGTGGATATCTGTCCTTCCCTCATAAACTCTGCTTATCTTTGTCTTCCAATTCACCAGGGAACTGAAACACTTCCATTTGAAAGTCACAATGCCTGAATTCCTACACAAATCACTCCACAGAATGAAATTAATTTCTTTCCAACTCCTGATGCTGGGAAAATATATTTAGAAAAATTTTAAAAATAGTCAAGTAGGATATTCTGGTTTGAGAAAAGAAAAATGTTTCACTTGAGTAACTGAGTTGAGGTGTTCAGATGGGCAACAGCTCCTTGTGCTGCTTTCTCAGTGTCCTGAAGTCCTTTATGAACTGAATCCCCAGGAGGTTCTGGTTATCATCAGCCTGATTATCTCATTCTCTGTAACTCCTGGGCTTTTCCACTCGTCAGGGCTGGCTCCACTCTAGTTCACCATCTTCATCAGTGACCTGGATGAAGGGACAGAGTTTGCTGATGGTACCAAACTGGGAGGAGTGGCTGACACCTTCCTACTCTCTACAGGTAACTGAAGTAGGTTAGAGAGAGGTTGGTGGTCAGCCTGTTCTCCCAGGATGAACCAGGGAAGGTTTAGGTTGGACATGAGGAACAATTTCTGCCCCTTGAGGATTGTCAAGGTCTGGCCCAGGCCCCCCCAGGTAAAGTCCATCCCTGGAAGGGTGGAGATGTGCTGCTGAGGGACATATTTCAGTGATGACCTGAAAGTGTTAGGTCCAACCAGGTCATGGTTGGACTCCACAAACAATTCCCTTATCACCTGATTTCAGGGTCTGTTGCTGGTTTGGTTTTGATTTTGTGTTTGATCCTTTTTATTTAAAACAAAACAAAACAAAACTTTTTCTAGCTGATTTAAAATAAAGTAAGACTCCTCTGGAAAAAAAAGAACCCTAAACATTCCCTCTTAGAGAGCTAAATACTTTGGTTTTATTCAGGTTTGCCTCAGAGTTAGACACTGAGCTGTCTTCCACAAATTACCTGGCTTTCAATGTTTGCAGCTGGACCAGAACCATCACCAGGAATGCTCAGTGCTCTTAGGGATGTCTCTGCAACATTACTGATGGACTGACAGAGGTTGTGACCTGGCAGTCTGAAACTCAGCTCAGGAGTCTCATTTTCAAGTTAAAATGCTCTTCTTGATGAAAACCCCAACATTTCTGCTAACTTCTTCTTACTCATCCTTCCTACTCTGCTCAGTGAGGGTGTAGGGGAGAACCAATCCTTCACAGACTGCAGTTGCTGTAGCCAGAGGTCCAGGCTACAAATGATCTGATGCTGAGCAGGAGTCCACATCCCCGTTTCTATACCAGAGGGGGAAGAGTATCATATTCCCAAAGGGACTATTACCACAACTGGCAATGGCCTGGCACAGCACAACAGAGGGGCATAATCCCTCCCTGGAGGTGTTCAAGGACAGGCTGGATGAGGCCTTGAGTGACCTGGGCTGGCGGGAGGTGTCCCTGCCCATGACAAGAGATTTGAGCTGGATGAGCTTTCAGGTCCCTTCCAACCCAAGCTGTTCTGTAGGTCCAGCCACAGCTGTGGTTCACCTGAAGCAGGCCTGCGGCTCAGACCTTCACAGGCTCAGTAGAGATATTCCTCCTTGACTCTGTACCCAAAGAGTAGTTTTCAGGCCTTGAGGTGTCTGGAGGAGAGCCGCCCCAGAGGGGATCTGAGCAATGCTCAGCAAGAGTTAAAGGACCTGTGGGGGGCAAGAAGCAGGGGCCAGACTCTTGTTAGTAGTGCCCAGAGACAGCACAAGGGGCAATGGGCACAAACCTGAATCCAGGAGGTTCCATCTGAACAGGAGGAGATGGAGTCCATTATGATCCTGGGCAAGCTTCTGCAGGTGCCCTGTTTCATCTGGGGAGTTGGACTGGATGATCCCTAGAGGTCCCTTCTGACCTCCACTATTCTGTGGAAGATGCCCAGCTCTGCGCACTCTGTGCAGTGATCCTCATGGCTCTCAAAGTGCAGAGCACACAGAAGAGAGACAGGTGCCTGTAGGACCTCTGAGTGCCATTGTCCAAACCCTCACACTTCACATCATAGTCTCCGGGTTCAGAGGAGAAATGCATCACCTGGATGGCATTAGTGATGGGCACTGCTGTGGAGAGATGGCTGAAGATGGTAGTGACAGTGCTGCAAGAACTGAGGTACTTCCACGTGCCAGAATGTTCTTCACCTTCCTCCTCACACTACTGCACATTCTAGCCTGTTCTGCCTCTTGGCACCCTGAGCTGTGCTTCTGTGAACAGATAATGGAGCAGAAGTCATCAGTCCCTGGAGGGCTCAGGACATGCAGTGTCCTTGCATTGCAAGGAGCACCCTTTGCACACTGGGCAGTGGGGGAGATGTAGACTCTGTGAATCTTCAGATTCTGCTTTTTCTCCTCCAGATTTGTCTGGTTGTCTTCCTTCCCACTGTTTCCTCACTCACCTGTAGCACCACCAGTCCAGACAACGGCACTTGGAGTGCAGAGGTCTAGAGGTGCGGAGATGTTGCCCTGGATGAACACCATGAGGAGTGCAAGACAGCAGCAACCAGAGGCTATCTCTGAGCACCTGAGCAGGCCCCAGGCAGAATAAGATCTGCAGGGATACAGAGGTGCTGGTGACTCCATGGATCCTTTGAGGAGGAGGTGTCCCTTGTACAGACACAGCACCACATGTGAAGAAACAACAGATGAACCACCCGACAGATCACACAGCCAACAGCAACCACCCAACCAACAGATCACCCAATGAACAACAGATCAGCAAACCAACAATGGATCACCCCACCAACTGGAACAAGAGACAAGGGATTAGATTTAATAGCTCAAAGGGCAAAGTCCACTCTTTGGGACGTATCACAGGTCAGTGCTGGGGTACCCACCAGATGAGTGCCAGAAACTACCCAGGAATCCCTCTGTTTCCCAAAGGGAAGAAGAAGGGAAGAAGGAAGAGAGACTGATGGGGCGGGAAAGAAACTAACCCAGTTGGGATGGAGAGAAGAAAAATGGCATAGGATAGAGACATGAATTTCCCATGAAAACATTTCACTTCCTTTTCATACCCTGGTGCTCACAGGTGTGTTGTGTGCTAGGCAAGGTCTAGGTGATGTCAGAGGGACAGGGCACACAAGGCTCTCTCCATGCCACCCAGGAACATGTCCCACGTGGTCTGCTCAACTCAGACCCATGCCAGAGCTCCTCTGTGTGATGCAGCAGGGTTTATCCATCCCCTGTTATAAGCAAGCATCTTCTTGGAGAGGAGCAGAACAACAGAATTAAAGTCATGGCTCTCAGGAGGATTCCAACTACTCGCCTTTGCCAGTGGGAATCTCCTGATCCAGCAGACTAGCTCCGGTAATGAGCTGAGCAGGTTTACAGCTGAGGAAAATTCCTTGCTCTCTAAATGATGACTGTAATCATCCACTGTAAGCCTGCACCTGTAAACCTGTAAACCTACAAGGGTCTGACTGCATCCAGCAGTGCATCTGCATGGCCTGGGAGGCTCCTCACACAACACACACCAAAGTAATGTAGTTCTGCAGCCAGGCACCTGGAACTCTGCTCCTGTGATAAATGCAACCCAACAAGGTGGTGAGAAAGGACTGTCCTGTGCAGCCTGCTCTCTGGGAAAGGGCTGCTGCAGATAGCCTGGGAGGTCAACCTGGCCAGAATTCAGGCACAGTCACCTTGGATGCTTGGGATCACAGAACAGACTCCCAGAGTCTGGTAGTGCTTGTCTGAAGTGACCTGAGGAACAACTAGATCCAGACCCTAACTGACACACTTCCGTGGGGATTTCTGCTTCCATTCTTGCAATACGGTTTCATTACCTCAGCAGTGATCCAGAAAGGGAAAGGAGGAATGGCCTCAATGAGCTAGGGCAGAGAAATGGCCTCAGTGAGCTAAGTCAGGTCAGATTTTTTTTCCTCCTGACTTCAGGCAGCCTTGGCTTCACCCTGAAGTCTTGACATGAAGCTGATCTGTGTTCCCAAGGATGGGATTTCCTGCATGCTGTGCTTGTGTACCTCATCCCTTCATCTGGCATAGCCTAAAGCACCTCACAGGCAGCACCTAAGGAAGGAGTCTTTGTCACCTGTGAACCTCATAGTCCGTCTCCAGCACTCACACAGCTGCACATTTCTTTGGGATGTCCTTAATCAGGAGTAAATGGAGAATCATCCTTCTGCTGTCTCTGCAAAGGAGAAATCACTGCTTGTCAGCCAGTAATGATTGCTCTTCACAGACACCTTCTGGCTGACAGGTGAGTGATGGGGAGACAAAGCTCCTTTTCTGGCCTGATGGTGAAGTTGGGAAGTCTGAGGAAGGCAAAAGAACAGATCTACCCCATCCAGCAACATGCCACTGACATTTTCATGAGCCATGAATCACAGGATCACAGAATTGCTTTGGTCGGAAGACACCTCCAAACTCACTCAGTCCAACCAGCAACCCAGCCCCACCATGGCCATCAAACCATGTCTCTGAGTGTCATGGCCACACAGTTCTGGAACACTTCCAGGCATGGGGGACTCCATCACCTCCCTGGGCAGCCTGCTCCAATCCCTGACCACTCTTGCAGCAAATAAGGACAGAAGGACAGTGCCTGTATCTGCTTTGCTGTGCCCATGCCAGTTTCTCTGCCGCCCTGAGGCAGACACTGGGTCCAAAGGGGTTTGTGATTAGGCAGGAGGGCAGAGAGTTCTAGAGCCTGAGTGAGAAGGCCCTGGTTGATGGCAGAGCTGCCAGAGAGCCAACTTGTGCAGGGGATGTCCTGACTCTGCTCACAGTGCCTGCAGTCACAGAGCTGAGGGCACACACAGTTTCATGGGACACCCTGATGCTGCGGAAAGAGAGAGGCGGGGAGCTGTTCTAGCTCCAGCAGTGCTTCCAGCACAGCCAAGAGGTGGCCCTGCACAAGGGTCAGGTGGTCCTGGCCACTGCATCTGTTGGAAGGGGTTTAAATAATTCACATTGTCATAAACTTCGTTTGGAAAGAGGAGGAAGAAAAGAAGAAGAATGATGAGAACATCATCGTTTGGGACTCCTAAAACTGATTCTAGCAACAAAGAGATCATGAAATTACTTTGAGCAAAGCAATAATGAAATACTCCTGACCTGATAAACTCTAATAAGCACAACCCTTCATTCCAGCAGGCTCAGCTGCACTGCCTCACTTGTTTGGTGCCTTCAAGACAGGGCTGTTGCCTGAGCTGCTACCAACTTCTCCATGTTCAGATCTTCTTCCATACATGACCCCCTTCTTTTTCCTCAGCCTCCTTCTCCTGCTGTGTGAATTCAGATATTGTTCTGTGTTAGGATGCAAAGATCACAGCAGCACAGAGCTGCATGAGAGAGAAGATCTATGCACCCATTCTCTGAGCACACCCTGGCTTGGGCTCTGCTCTGTTTGCTCCTCCTTTTTCTACATCTCAGCCGCTCTGAATCCCACCTTGACTGAGGCTCTCACTTCCCCATTCAACAAGGAGCTGAATTTGACAGACAGTGAGTGAGCTCCAGCAGCATCACAGCAGGCTGTGTGAAGGCAGTGGGCAGCACCCTCATCTCAGCTGGTCCTGAGCACAGCCTGTGTCTTTTTGTCCTTCGGTCCAGTGCCCCAGAGCACAAGGAGGGGACTCTGTTTACTGTGTCACACCACTTCAGGCAAGTTACTGTAGAAGTGCCTGGGAGTTGGAGGAGATCTGGGATGTTGCAAGGTCCAGAGCTGAGCACAAGTCAAGAATGAATGCTTCAGAGAGTCCTTCTCCTGCAGAATGAACCCAGGCTTTACTCATTGCTAGGATGTTATGGTCATGGCAGCACAAGGCTGCACAAGAGGGAGGATCTCTGCACCTCTTTGCTCAGAGGCTTGTCAGTATTTTCCTTTTCTTGGAAACAAATGACAGGGATCACAGGGACCATCTCACAGTCCATTCACTGCTCTTCTTCAGCCTTTTGTAGAGGTCTCTGTGTGACATCTCTTTGCACCAATGGATACTGTACATAATAGAGCTGGCAGAGATGAGGCACAGCTCCACAGTTCACCCAACAGTGCATCCTGGATCCAAACTAGTCCTTGGGTTGTGCTTTCCTCTCTTGTGGGCCCCATTTCCAGCTCAAACTCTCTTTGAGGTTTTTCTTATTTTACCATCCAATCTGCTTTGAATCAGGATTTGTTCGACTGATCACAAACATTAACAGCAGCCCTTCACTTAGGAATGTACCAGGATGCAACAAAGTTTTTGGACCTCCTTCATTTTCTTTCTGAAATTGAAAAGTGAAGTGAGAGTAGTGAGGCACACACCTGCCTCCTGCTCTGTGGAACCCAAAGAAGATTCCTAGATACAGAAATCCCCTTCCCTCCTTTCACCTTTTCTGCTTTTCTGAGGTTTAGCACTTGGACTTGTGTTTCCCTTTATAAAATTCCCTCAAAGATCTGAACTCCACCTTTCTTGATTTCCAGGATGTCTTCTCTTCCTGTCCTGGGCATGGCTGTGGCTCATTTCTCCTTGTCTTCTCTGGTTTATTCTGACACACTGAACACAAATCTGCATGCACAGAAACTGTGTGATTAAATTTCCCATGAAAACATTTCACTTCCTTTTCATACCCTGGTGCTCACAGGTGTGTTGTGTGCTAGGCAAGGTCTAGGTGATGTCAGAGGGACAGGGCACACAAGGCTCTCTCCATGCCACCCAGGAACATGTCCCACGTGGTCTGCTCAACTCAGACCCATGCCAGAGCTCCTCTGTGTGATGCAGTAGGGTTCATCCATCCCCTGTGTGCTGGTTTGAGGCTAATTGGAATATTTTAATAGAGAATATTACACTATAGGCTGTGAAAAGAAAACATGGTGATGTCTACTTCACTCATATGCTTGCTAAGATTTGTTTTGGGAAAAAGAATATAAACATAGATAAGGCATTCTCTGTCTGTCTCTCTC
>VWZE01005832.1:8786-20148 GCA_013396675.1 Eubucco bourcierii
GAGGTGTTCAAGGCCAGGTTGGAGGAGGCCTTGAGTAACCTGTGCTAGTGGGAGGTGTCCCTGCCTATGGCAGGGGGTTGGAACTGGATGATCCTTGAGGTCCCTTCCAACCTTACTATTCTATGATTCTATCTCCAGGGAGGGGGCAGCCACAACCTCCCCAGGCAACCTGTTCCAGTCTCTCCCCATCCTCACTAGCAACAGTTTCTTCCTCATCTCCACTCTCCCAGCTCAAAGCCATTGTCACTCATCCTGCCACTCCTAGCCCTTATCCAAAGTCCCTCCCCAGCTCTCCTGGAGCCTCCTAATCCCAAAAAAAGAGGGAAGTTGGGAACAAGAAACTTTGCTTTGGTTTTAAAGTAGTCTAGTGGGAGGTGCCCCTGCCCATGGCAGGGAGGTTGGAACTGGATGATCTTTAAGGTCCTTTCCAACACACTCTGTGATTCTAGGAGGTTCTGTGGTAGTTCTGCATCTGTTTGTGAGTTAAGAGGAAAAAAGAAAGGTTGTGTTTCTTTTTTTTTCCCCAGGAAAATTTTGGCAGGCAGTTTCATGGATCTCTTTGGTGACTCTTCCCAGGGCAGAGTTTGCTTCACCGTCTCAATTTCACTTTAGATGCAAAGCAAATCAGAATTTGGTCCCAACTTGGCTCCCAATGCCATGAATCATAGAATCATGGAATGGTCAGGTTTGGATGGGACCTCTGGAGGTCATCCAGTCCAACCCCCACTGCCAGAGCAGTATCACCCAGGGCAGGGCACCCAGGAACATATCCAGGTGGGGCTTGAAAGCCTCCAGAGCAGGAGACTCCAGAGTCTCTCTGGGCAGCCTGCTCCAGGCCTCCAGCAGCCTCACAGCAAAGTTTTTCCTCATGAACTCTGGTTGCAATTAGCTGAACTCGCTTGGGGGTGGGTGGCACTGGGGCAGAGATTGCCTGGCCACACACAGAGCTGCTGGGAGCACCCCTGTGGCACTGGGGAAGCTCAGCTGCAGATGGATTCCTGAGCCAGTACATCCCCAGGCCATCTATGAAGGGCTCTGCTGTGATGCCCACCCAGGAGCTGGGGCAGGCACCGCTCCCTCCACGAGCTGAGCTGTGTTGCTGGTGCCAGTCTAGGGGGGGGCATTCATTATGTATAATGAGTGTCAATAATGCATGGCAGGATTAATGTTTCCAGCCTGCTGGAGGACTTCCTGCTGCCCAAGCTTCCGGTGGCAAAGTGGTGGTCCAGCATCCCACGAGTGCCAGTGGGGGGCAAGCAGAATGGTTGGATGGTGCCCAGTGAAACAACCAAGCCCTAGGGCAGGTTAAAAATCTATAGATGACAGCAAAGAGCACTGAGGGACCTGCTGGTAGAAGCACCAGTGTGGCCTGCATGCGCTCACAGAAAGGTTTTTCAGGCAGCTCAATATTCAGCAGGCAGAGTTGGGTAGTGGGAAGCTCTTTAATGCCACCAGAGAAACTCCCACCTCGTTTGCACTTCCCTCTCCTCAGCAGTGCTTGCAGTGAGGATGCAGCTGAGGCAGCAGTATGGGCAGCAGGTGGGGAGAGGGGATCCTGATCCCCTCCTCTCCAGGATCTCTTTCCTGGGATGCAGCACTGCCAGATCAGGAACTCCTTCCTGGGATGCAGCACTGTCAGATCCAGAGCTCCAGGAGCTCCTTCCTAGGGTACAGCACTGCCAGATCCGGAGCTCCTTCCTAGGATGCAGCAATCTCTCCTATCCAGTGTGATTTTGTTTCTTTGCTGACTGAAATGTCCTGGATGGCATTTATTTGGTACCAGGCTGCCCTTGCACTGGGCAAGGACACTTCACTCAAAGCAGCAGGGGCAGCCCTTGGCAGCAGCCTGAGCTAGGTTATCTCCTGCTTATTCTTAGCCTGGTTTCTAAGAAGTGGTTGATTAAGCAGGAGCCTTGCTTAATGCCATCAAACATTAATGACTTGGCAGGTAAGCTGTGTCCTCCTGCAGAGCAGCTGCCAGCTGCCTAGCAGGATGAGCCTGGCAGTGTTTGGCTTCAGGGTGGCACAAGCCTCAAAGCCCAAAAGCAAGCTGTACCTGGAGCCAGCTGAAAAATAGAATGAGGAATAAAGGTAGGGGAAAGAGGCAGGCATGGAGGGTTTGGTTAGGCAGGCTGGGCGGGGAGGGTATTGAATCCTCAGCCCCAGAGGGGTTTTACAGCCCTGTTGGTATGGTGCTGAGGGACCTGGTGCAGCACCAGGCTTGGGGGGTTAGAGAGTGGTGGGGCTGGAGGATCTTAAAAGCCTTTGCCAGCTGAAATGCTTGGTTCTGTGAGTCTATAATTCTGTTGAGTCTATAATTCTATGATTCTATAGTTCTATGATTCTATAATTCTGTGATTTTCTGATGCCATTATTCTTTAATTCTATGATTCTATCATTCTGTGGTTCTGAGATTCTATGGTTCTCTGATCCTATAGTTTTATAATTCTGTGGTTCTGTGATTCTGTGACTCTAATTATATGATTCCATGATTCTATGATTCTGTGATACTATGGTTCTGTGACTCTATAATTCTATGATTCCATGATTCTGTGATTCTATGATTCTATGGTTCTGTGATTCTATAATTCTATGATTCTTTAATTCCATGATTCTTCAGTTCTGTGAGTCTATAATTCTTTAACTCTGCTATTCTGTAGTTCAATGATTCTTTAATTCTATGATTCTATAATTCCATTATTCTATGATTCTGTGACTTTCTGATTCCATCATTCCATGATTCTGGATCTATAATTCTTTAATTCAATAATTCTATAATTCAATGATTCTTTAATTCTATGATTCTGTAATTCAATGATTCTATAATTTCATGATTCTATGATTCTGTGAGTCTATAATTCTTTAATTCTGTTATTCCTTGATTCTATAATTCTGTGATTCTTTAATTCTATGATGCTGTGATTCAATGATTCTACAATTCTTTAATTCTATGATTCTATGATTCTGTGACTCTCTGATTTCATGATTCTATGATTCTGTGAGTCTATAATTCTTTAATTCTGTTATTCCATGATTCTGTAATTCTGTGATTCTTTAATTCTATGATTCTATAATGCTGTGATTCAATGATTCTACAATTCTTTAATTCTATGATTCTGTAATTCCATGATTCTACGATTCTGTGAATCCATAATTCTGTGATTCTATGATTTTGTGATTCTGTGATTCTATAATTCTGTCTTTCTTTAATTCTATGATCCTGTGACTCTATGGTTTTGTTAGTCTGTAATTCTATGATTCTTTGATTCTATAATTCTGTGATTCTATTCTATGATTCTTTAATTCTATAATTCTATGATTCTGCAACTCTGTGACTCTCCAAGTCTCTGAGTCTCTGGCTCTATAATTCCATGACTCTGTGATTCTATAATTCTATTATTCTTTAATGCTATGATTCTATGAGTCTCTGATTCTGTGATTCTATAATTCTATGATGATTCTATGAGTCTCTGATTCAGTGATTCTATAATTCTATGATTCTGTGATTCTATAATTCCATGACTCTGTGATTCTATAATTCTATTATTCTTTAATGCTATGATTCTATGAGTCTCTGATTCTGTGATTCTATAATCCTATTATTCTTTAATGCTATGA
Organism: Eubucco bourcierii; assembly: GCA_013396675.1. NCBI lineage: Eukaryota > Metazoa > Chordata > Aves > Piciformes > Ramphastidae > Eubucco > Eubucco bourcierii. Next base: position 12,405 of record VWZE01005832.1, read on the forward strand.
GTCTGTGAGTCTGATTCTGTGATTCTATAATTCTATTATTTTTTAATGCTATGATTCTATGAGTCTCTGATTCTGTGATTCTATAATTCTATTATTCTTTAATGCTATGAGTCTGAGTCTGATTCTGTGATTCTATAATTCTATTATTCTTTAATGCTATGCGTCTGTGAGTCTGATTCTGTGATTCTATATTTCTTTTTTTTTTAATGCTATGATTCTATGAGTCTCTGATTCTGTGATTCTACAATTCTATTATCCTTTAATGCTATGATTCTATGAGTCTCTGATTCTGTGATTCTATAATTCTATTATTCTTTAATGCTATGATTCTATGAGTCTCTGATTCTGTGATTCTATAATTCTATTATTCTTTAATGCTATGATTCTATGAGTCTCTGATTCTGTGATTCTATAATTCTATTATTCTTTAATGCTATGATTCTATGAGTCTCTGATTCTGTGATTCTATAATTCTATTATCCTTTAATGCTATGATTCTCTTGAGTCTCTGATTCTATAATTCTGTAACTCTGTGATTCAGCCATTCTATTATTCTTTAATGCTATGGTTTTGTAACTCTATGGCTCTGTGATTCTATAATCCTATCGTTCTCTGATTCTCTGTCTCTGAAACCTAGCCCAAGGCAGAAAACCCAGCAGAGAGCCAGAGTTGTCCATCTGGTGGCTGCCACATCTCACACCATGCTGAGCCAGGACAGTTTCCCCTCTCCCTGAATGCAGCAGGTTGAAAAGGGCAATGGGTTTAAACTGGCAGAGGGGAGATTTAGACTGGATGTTAGGAGGAAGGTCTTTACAGTGAGGGTGGTGAGACACTGGCACAGGTTGCCCAGGGAGGTTGTGGATGCTCCCTCCCTGGAGGTGTTCAAGGCCAGGTTGGAGGAGGCCTTGAGTGACCTGTACTAGTGGGAGGTGTCCCTGCCTGTGGCAGGAGGGTTGGAACGAGATGATCCTTGAGGTCCCTTCCAACCTTACCATTCTACGAGCCTATGAAAAAGGTGTGGCTTGGTTTGATAGAAAGGAGGTTTTCCTGGGGGGAGGGAGGGGAGGGGGGGAGGACAGCAGCAGAGCAAGCAGCAGCTCCCAACAGGACTGTCTGGCTCCTTGGCCCTGCACCAACTCCCTGCCACCCTGGGATGCTCCCTAACCCCTTTGGCAGCCCAAACCCAGCCTAACCACCTCATGGCATTTGGCCAGGGAGGGGTTGAGCCCAACAGCTGCAGACAGAGCCCCATGCCACCATGGGAGGCTGGCAGCATCTTCTTGATCTGTTGGATTTTGGCAGGGGATCCCTGCAACACCCCTCCCCAAGCTCTCCACCCAGCTTAACCCAACCTTATCTGAAGGATCAGAGCCTCTGGGCTGAATTAATTCGGTAGATGAACTTTAAAATGAGCATTCAATTTCACAGGAGCATGCTAAGACTTAATTAAAAGCCTTGGCTTGGTGTGAAACGGCAACAGAGGAAGGTTTGGGGGGTGGGGGTGTTGGTCCCTGCTTTGGTGTCAATGCTGAGAAGTTCCCTCAGCTCCTTGAGAAGGAGCAAAATCACAGTCATGGGATGGGCTCTAATGAGCTGTGCTCCAGGGGCACCTTCTCACCACATCTGGAGAAGAGGAGGTTGAAGGGCAGACCTCATTGCTCTCTCCAGCTCCCCGAAAGGAGGCTGCAGCAAGGTGGGGTTGGGCTCTGCTCCCCAAGATCAGATGGATAGAAGGAGAGGAAAGTGGCCTGGAATTGCGCCAGGGGGGCTTAGGTTGGAGTGGAGGAAAAATTTATTTGCTGCCAGAGAGGTCAGAGATCGGCACAGGCTCTCCAGGGGAGGCTTAGATTGGAGAGGAGGAAAATTTTTTTTGCTGCCAGAGTGGGCAGAGATTGGCACAGGCTGCCCAGAGAGGTGATGGAGAGTCCCTATGCCTGGAGGTGTTCCAGAACTGTGAGGCCATGGCACTTGGAGCCAGAGTTTGGTGCCCATGGTGGGGATGGGTTGGTGGTTGGACTTGGATGATCTTGGAGGACTTTGCCAACCCAAACCACTCTGTGATTCTCCCTGGGACCACTGGCATCTCTATTTACTCACCATAAAGGTCCAACCTGCCAGGGGACATGTTTTAATGGCCATGGTGCTCTTAGGTTGGTGGTTGCGCTCAGCGATCTCAGAAGAGCTTTTCCAACTCAAACAGTTCTACGATCCTCTTCCTTCTCTGGAGACGTTCAAGCCCCACCTGGATGCAATCCTGAGTGACCTGCCCTAGGTGATCCTGCTTGGGCAGAGCAGGGGGACTGGATTTGATGATCCCCTGAGGTCCCTTTCCAACCCTTAACTTTTTGAGATCCTAATGATTCCATGATTCTGGTTGGGATTTTTCTAACAGGAACCCTCCAGAAGCAGAACACACTTCAGGTGTGCTCCTGCTTTGCAGTCCTGGGGGACAGCCTTAGGAGATTGCTTGAAGGGAGAGGAGAGGAGAGGAGAGTTAATTTTTTTGCTGGGATTTGAGGGGTTGTTTTTTGGGGGTTTTGTTTGTTTGGTTGGTTTGGTTTGGTTTTTGTTTGGTGGTGGTTTTGGGTTTTTGTGGTGGTTGTTGTTGTTGTTTTTTGAGCCTTCTTACAGATGTAGGTTAAATATTTGCTCGGGGCAGAACAAGTGCCTCATGCAAGAGGGTCCCACTTCTATTGCTGGAGCTTCCCTTTAGCCAAGTCAAAGCTGAATTTAACCTGCCTGGCTTCACAGCAGCCACAGGAGCAGGCTGGGCTGAAAGCAAAAAGCTAAACCCACCCGTGGGGTCGCCCTCATCCCTGGCTCCGTGGAGGGACGGTGCCAGCTGTGAGGGCAGCTGGCTGCTTTAGTGTTGCTGGCTGTTGATCTGTGGAGCCTTCCTGCCTGCTACCTGCTGGGTGCTGGCAGGCAGGGTGTTTGTGCTGGCACCGTGCCCCCTCCTCCACTGTTTGGTCTCTGCCTTTTCTCTGCCCGCCTGCAAAGCAGCGCTTCTAAAAATACCTTCGGCGATGTCGTCAGCCCTTGCTTGCTCAGGTCACCAAGATGTGACAGCCAAGAAGAAAAGGAGGACAGGAGCACTGCTGAGGGACCAGGCTGAGATTAGCCCAACCAGTGGAGGGTGAATTGTCCTGTTGGGTTGGAAGGCATCTTCAAGATCAGCCAGTTTCAACCACCCTGTCATGGGCAGGGACACCTTCCACTAGGCCAGGGTCAATCTGGCCTGCAACACCTCCAGGGAGGGGGCAGCCACAGCTTCTCCCTGGGCAACCTGTGCCAGTCTCTCCCCACCCTCACTGCCAACAAATTCTTCCTCATCTCCACTCTTGATCTTCCCTCTCCCAGCTCAAACCCATTGTCTCTCACCCAGCACTGCCAGCCCTTGTCCAAAGTCCTTCCCCAGCTCTCCTGCAGCCCCTTCAGCTACTGGAAGGCAGCTCTGAGCTTTCCCTGGAGCCTTCTCTTCTCCAGGCTGCACAGCCCCAACTCTCCCAGCCTGCCCCCACAGCAGAGCTTCTCCAGTCTCTGAGCATCTTGGTTCCCTCCTCTGGACCTTCTTCAGCATTTCCATGTTCCTCTTATGCTGGGGGCCCCAGAGCTGGAGGCAGTGCTGCAGGTGAGGTCTGAGCAGAGCAGAGGGGTACAATCTGCCCTGTGCTGCTGCTCTCCCTGCTCTGCCTGCAGCCAGCACACAGCTGGCTCTGGGCTGCCAGAGTCCAGTGCTGGCTCCTGGGCACTTTGGCGCCACCTCACCCCCCCAAGGCCTTCTCCTCCAGACTGCTCTCCCATAGCTAAGCATCATCACAGCCAAGGGAAATGGAGCTGGCAGCCAGCCATCAGTGTTCACCCATCCCTAAATAATGCCAGTTCTGGATCCTGGGGCATTCTGTCCCTGGTGTGCTGGAGCTGCTGGAGAGCTCTGCTGTCTTCCCAAGAGCACCCCAGAGCTCAGAGCTGTGAGGCTTTGGTGCCTGTTGTTTGAATCTCAGAATGGTAGGGGTTTGAAGAGATCTCTGGAGATCATTGAGTCCAATCTCCCTGCCAAAGCAGTTTTGCCTAGAGAAGGTCACCCAGGAACACAGGGTGTTTGAAGGGTTTGAAGGTGTCAGGAGGGGTTTGAAGGTCTCCAGAGATGGGAGGACTCTGCCACCTCAGTAAGACCTGTGGCTGTTGCCACAAAATCCCTTTTCCCATCTCCAGTTTTGGTGCAGGCTTATTCTTGAAGTTCTTTCTGTGAAGTGGGGGGAATTCACACACAGGCCTGGTTAATTTAGCCTGATTTGATGTAATTGATACATGCTTAGATGCATTGCATAATCTCAAGCCCATTACAGAGCTGAAGCATTCCAGAAGCCAGGAAATGACTTCCCACTTAAAAATCATTTGCATAAATATTTATTTCACCCTTACAGCTTGTAAATGAAGTCAGGGGTGCTCTGGCAGGAAGCAACTTTGTCTCTCAATCTGATCACCAAAGGAGCTGCAGAGATATTTATGCAAACCAAGACAACTGCTTCAGGCCTCCCATGCCCACAGAGAACATGTGGAGGGACTGTTTGGAAGGGCTGGTAGTGGTGAGACAAGGGGCAGTGGTTTGGAACTAGAGCAGGTTAGATGTATGTTGGACGTGAGGAGGAAGTTCTTTGCCATCAAAGGTGTGGAATACCAGAAGGGGTTGCCCAGAGAGGTGGTGGAGACACTCAAGGTCAAACTTGACAGTGCCCTGAGCAACCTGATCTAGTAAAGGGGATGGAGGATGGAGACTCCCTTTTTCCAGGGAGTCCCCTTGGAAAAGAGAAGGGATGATGGAGACAAGTTCCTTCTAGGGAGATTCCCACTGGACTCCAGAAGGAAAAGTTTCCCCTAAGCACAGCCAGACACTGGAATCAGCTCCCAGGGCAAGCAGTGGAGTGCCCTGTGCTGGGAAGTGTTCAGACTCAGCTTGCCAGCGTGCTGAGCCAGCTCATTTTAACTCCTCCATCACCTAGAGAGGTTTGAATAGATGGTCCTTGAGGTCCCTTCCAGGCTGGCACTCTGTGATTCTGTGACAGATGGAGGTGTCCCTGCTGACTGCAAGGGGGGTTGGACAAGACGACCTTGGAGGGTCCCTTCCAAACCAATGCCACTCTGTGGTTCCATGCCTGTGTTTGCCTCTGGGCACAGGCACTCTGCAGGCTGCAGCCGCACTGCAGGCTCCATGCTGGGGAGCAGGCTGATGGACCTCAGCTGAAACAAAGGGTTGGCATCGATCTGCAGAAACTGAGTTTCATGGGGCTTTCCTGCTGTGCTGGCTGCGTGGGGACAGCAGCCACAGCACAGAGCCAGAAGGCAGCTATGGGGCCAGGGCAAGCATTTGCTTCTCAGGGATGAGGCACTGTGCCTGGGGCATGAGGACATGGAGGTGACCCTGCCCAGCCCTTCTCCCTGGAGCAAGTGGCTGGAGCAGCTTGTTCTGTCTGGTGGCTCCCATCCCTGGGGCATGGGGTGGTGTGTCAGGGGGTCTCTGAGGATGCCCAGAATGCCAGGGATGAAAGGATGAGGCCAAATCCTGCTCCAAACCCTGCTAGGAGTGAGTGAAAGGCTAGGGAGGAGGTGCTCCCCCTGGCTCAAGGGGGAGCAGACCCCCACCGGTGGGCAGAGCTTTCTCCTGCCCAGTCACAGAATCACAGAGTGGCTCAGGGACTGATATGAGTCATCCACTCCAACCTCCCTGCCATGGGCAGGGGCACCTCTCAGCTAGGCCTGGTTGCTGAACACCTCCAGAGAGAGGGCATCCACAGCCTCCCTGGGCAACCTGTTCCAGACTCTCCCCACCCTCATTCTGAAGGACTTCTTCCTAAGAAGCCCAAAGTTGGCACCAAACCTGCATCCCAAGCAGGATAGGCCAGCAGCAGGAATTGAGGCAGGCGGATGTGAGCCATCAGCACAGGGCACCCACTGCCACCACCAGGGATGCCAAGGTGGAAGGGTTTTTGTTGTCATTGTTGTGGGAAATAAATCATCCAGCCAGTGCCAGTTAATCACCATGAGCAAGCCCTGAGTAGCTCGTGCCAGGCACAGCAGCCATTACCATAAGGATCTTGTGTGTGGGGTGCAGAGAGGCAGATAGGGATCGCACCCCAAAAGTGCCTGCAAATGAGGGTTAATGTGGATGGGTTGGCAGCCTCCCTGACACCAGGGCCTTTGGAGAGGTGCCAGGGCACGTCATGATCATTCTCCCTCACACCCATGGCTGAGGGTTCCTGCTGAAATCTGGCTCCTTGGGGCACCAGCCAGCCTGGGGTGTCACTTGGCATTGGTGCTAGCGGATGCAGCGGTGTTCTGGAAGCATTGGGATGGTGGTGGATGGTGAGGGCATGGCTTGGCACTGCTGGGCCTCGGTGTGTAGGTCACGGGCATTGTGGTCACCTTCATGGTGGTGCTTGTGGCTCTGTCCACGTTGTCCCCCAGGCAAGAGAGCAGCAGCTCTGCTGGGGGAGAGGGGTAGGAGTGCTCCAAAGAGCTGTGCCAGAGGGTGTGTGGGCAGGATGGGGTACACCAGAGCTGCCCAAAGAGCCATGCCAGGGGAGTGTGAGGGCAGGATAGGGTACACCAGAGCTGCCCAAAGAGCCATGCCAGGGGAGTGTGAGGTCAGGATAGGGTGCACCAGAGCTGCCCAAAGAGCCATGCCAGGGGAGTGTGAGGGCAGGATAGGGTGCACCAGAGCTGCCCAAAGAGCCATGCCAGGGGAGTGTGAGGTCAGGATAGGGTGCACCAGAGCTGCCCAAAGAGCCATGCCAGGGGAGTGTGAGGGCAGGATAGGGTACACCAGAGCTGCCCAAAGAGCCATGCCAGGGGAGTGTGAGGTCAGGATAGGGTACACCAGAGCTGCCCAAAGAGGACAGGATCAAGGGATAGGGACTCAGGGAGAGACAGTGACGCCCTGTGAAGGGCCACGGGCACTCCAGCACTCCCCGGAGCCCCGCAGCGCACCGGTCACACGGACTGGGGGTATCCCGGGAATGAACTGGGAACTCCCCGGGGTCCGTGCCCCCCGGTGCAGGGGTTGGGGGAGGTGAGGAAGGGGAGAGGAGAGCTCCGCCTCCGCCGCCCGTCGCGGGGGGTTTCGAGAGTTTCCGTGGCAACGGGAGCGGGGCGGAGCTCGCCGTTTCCGTTACCGAAGTGGCCGGGAGGGCGGGGACGGGACTGCCACTGGCTGTCCTGCCGCTGCCGCCCCGCTGAGTGGCCCCGCGGGGCCGGCACCGGCACCGGCACCGGCACCACCACTGCCACTGCTGGGGTGAGGCGTGAAGAGAACCAAGGCCGGCCCGGTCGGGCCCGGCCCGGCCCGGCTCGGCTCGGGGTTTCCTTTGTCTGAGGGGCCGGCGGGCGGCGGCCCGAGCACGGGTTCCCGTTAGCCTGCAGCAGGCGGCTCCGCCGGGTCTGGGACCGGTGGGGTGGGGTGGGGTGGAGTGGGGTGGGGCGGTGCCGGGCCTCTGCGTACCGGGACCCGCTCCGCCACCGAGACCGGCACCGGGACCAGTACCGGGGATGTACTTGGGGCGGGGGAAAAAGGAGGAGGGGGACTGCACCCTCTGCGCACCGGGACCGGAACCGAGACCGGGACATGGGACCTGCAGCACCCAGCCCGGCATAAGCCAGCCGCTCTCACCTTCCCCGGGGCCACCGGCTGGGAGAACAAGGACCGACCCCACACCCCCCCGTGGCGGGCAGGGCGGGACCGGGGCGC
>VWZE01005832.1:32402-46057 GCA_013396675.1 Eubucco bourcierii
TTTTTTTTTTTTTTTTTTTAAACACTAATAATGGTTTCTGCTCATGCTAATAATGGTTTCTGCTCATGCTCAACATGGACAAATTACAGCTGTGGTTGAACAAGGTCAGAGCAAGGCTTTCATTAACCTTTTCATCAGCTCGTATGAATCAGGTCCTCCAAGGGCCAAGCAGAAAAACTAAGGAGGCATAACAAAGGTGTGAGCCAGCCTGGCTGTCGGTGCTGCCTGGTGGCACTGGCAGGGTCTCCTCCAAAAGCTGCTGAGGTGCCTCCTGGTTCACCTTGCCTGTGTTTGACAGGTTGAAGCTCTGAAGGCCAAGTTGTTGGAGCAAGCACAGGAGATCAACCGCCTGCGCTCCGAGTTGGTGAGCTTGCCACCAGGCTTGGCCTGAGACAGCCTTCCCCGAGGGGCACCAGAGGTGTGGGTCCCTGGGCACTCAGTCAGGGGGCTTGTAGGGGAGGGCATAGAAAAGTTAAAACCTCCCCAGGGAGACAGTTTGCAAGCTGAGAGGGAGACACTGAGGGAGTGTGGGGTTTTCTGTCCCGCACAGTGTCACGACCCTAGGGCACAGCTGGCAAAGTCTCCCTGGCACCATCACCCTCGGGGGGAAGCAAAAGCTGGGGCTCCCTTTGGGACAGTGCAGTTGGGGGGTTCCAAATATAACAGCCTGGGTACCTGAGTGTGGTCACTGGAGTGTCCTCTGATAACAGCAGACAGGGGCTCCCTGAGGGCATCCTCTTGGGGAGTCTCTGTGTGTGGTCACTGGAGGATCCTCTTGAGAGGGTGCTTGGGGACTCCCTGGGGGTAGCAGCTGGTGGCCCCTGAGTGTGGTCACTGGAGGGTCCTCTGACAGCACAGATGTGGGCTCCATGGGGCAACACTTGGGGGTCCCTGAGCGTGGTCACTGGAGGGTCCTCTGACAGTGCAGATGGGGGCTCTGTGGGGCAACACTTGGGGGGCCCTCAGCGTGGTCACTGGAGGGTCCTCTGACAGCGCAGATGTGGGCTCCATGGAGCAACACTTGGGGGTCCCTGAGCGTGGTCACTGGACGGTCCTCTGACAGTGCAGATGTGGGCTCCGTGGGGCAACACTTGGGGGTCCCTGAGCGTGGTCACTGGAGGGTCCTCTGACAGTGCAGATGGGGGCTCTGTGGGGCAACACCTGGGGGTCCCTGAGCGTGGTCACTGGAGGGTCCTCTGACAGTGCAGATGGGGGCTCTGTGGGGCAACACCTGGGGGTCCCTGAGCGTGGTCACTGGAGGGTCCTCTGACAGCGCAGATGTGGGCTCCGTGGGGCAACACTTGGGGGTCCCTGAGCGTGGTCACTGGAGGGTCCTTTGACAGTGCAGATGTGGACTCCGTGGGGCAACACTTGGGGGTCCCTGAGCGTGGTCACTGGAGGGTCCTCTGACAGTGCAGATGTGGGCTCCGTGGGGCAACACTTGGGGGTCCCTGAGCGTGGTCACTGGAGGGTCCTCTGACAGTGCAGATGTGGGCTCCCTGGCACTGGCTGCTCATCCTCCCATCAGCAGGGTGGCACGGACACAGAGAAGCACCGGGCGCTGCTGGCAGCCGAGAATGAGTGCCTGCGGCAGGAGATGAAGACCTGCGAGGGGGAGCTGCTGGAGCTGCGGCGGCAGCAGCAGGCAACACCGTGCCAGGACTGCGCCCATCTCCAGGTGAGTCGCCAGCGGCGGCAGGCGGCTGACGGGCATCGGTGAGCGGCATGGCCTTGACCATGGTGTTTGGCAGGAGAACGCAGACCTGCGGGAGCGAGTGTCCCAGCTGCAGCAAGAGGCGGAGGAGGCGAGGGCCAAAGTGGCAGAGCTGGACCTGGAGGTGCAGCAGAAGACCAACCGCTTGGCAGAGGTGGAGCTGCGCCTCAAGGACTCCTTGGCAGAGAGGGCTGAAGAGGAGGAACGGCTGAGCCGGCGGCTGCGGGACAGCCAGGAGACCATCGCCAACCTCAAGTCCCAGCCCCAGCAGATAAAGGTGAGTGCCAGGGGGCTCTGCGTCTCTCCTGGCCAGCCAAAGGGAGCTGAGATGTGTTCCCAGCAGTACCCAGTGGGTGCCCTGCAAGCGCCACCTGCCTGCTCCGCTCTGCATGCATGGGCACAGCACCTGGGGAGGGAGTTTTGGCGAGGGCTGGCAGTGCCAGGACAAGAGGGAATGGCTTTGAGCTGGGGAAGGGGAGATGGGGAGGAAATTTTTGGCAGCGAGGCTGGGGAGACAGTGTCACAGGTTGCCCAGGGAGGTTGTGGCTGCCCCCTTCCTGGGGTTGTTCAAGGCGGGGTTGGATGAGGCTGGTGGGAGATGTCCCTGCCCATGGCAGAGGGTTGGAACTGACTGATCTTGAAGGTCCCTTCCAAGCCAAACCATTCTGTGGTTCTATGAAACTAGGACCCTCATGCCAACCCCAGGCCCATCCTGGGCCCCTCGGGTGCTGTTCCCTCATCTCTGGGTGCTTCCTCCCCAGTACATCATCAAGACGGTGGAGGTGGAGTCTGCCAAGGCAAAACAAGCCCTGTGTGAGAGCCAGTCCCGAAACCAGTACCTGCAGGAGCAGGTGGGGATGCAGAGGCAGGTGCTGAAGGAGATGGAGCAGCAGCTGCAGAGCTCCCAGAAGACCGTGGCCCAGCTGCGAGCTCAGGTCTGAGGGCAAGGGGGCGATGCCATGCTAACATCCCCATGGCTCCTGCCTGCCCGCTACCCCCTGGGCCCCCCTGACCCCAGGCAGCAGGCAGGGGTTACCACCCACCAGCTCAGCATCATCCAGCCCTTTGTTCCTCGCCCAGATGGTGATGTATGAGGCCGAGCTGGAGCGAGCCCACGGGCAGATGCTGGAGGAGATGCAGGCAATGGAGGAGGAGAAGAACCAGGCCATTGAAGAAGCCTTTTCCCGTGCCCAAGTGGAGATGAAGGCGGTGCATGAAAACCTGGCAGGTGAGGGGGTGGGAGGCGACAGGAGGGGGCTCCACAGGGTCACCTGGAGGGGGCTGGGGTAGGGGTTGTACCTTCCTATCCCCCCTCACCCCACCTCTTGTCTGTAGGTGTCCGGACCAATCTGCTGACGCTGCAGCCTGCCCTGCGCACCCTCACCCACGACTACAACAGCCTCAAGCGGCAGGTCCGAGACTTCCCACTACTCCTCCAAGAGGCCTTGAGGAATGCCAGGGCTGAGGTGAGACCCCGAGACCACCACCCCTGCAGTCTGGTGGTCACCTTGCTGCTTGTGAAAAGCTGTTTTGGTGTGAGGGTGCTGGAGCCAATGAGCTCCTTGAAGGGCGTGAAGAAGAGTGTGAGCAGCAGGGCAAGGAAGGTTCTTCTTCCTCTCTGCTCTGTCCTGGTGAGGTCTGGAGTGCTGGTTGGGGCTGGCAGAGCCTTTTCATGCCTCAGTTGTCTCCAGGCAGAGGATTCCTCTATGTGGAGATGGAACTTGGGGTACTTGTTGGGGCTGGCAAAACCTTTTCACACTTTAGTTGGGTCCAGGCAAAGGATTCTTCTCCGTGGAGATGGAGCTTTGGGTGCTGGTGGGCAGAAAGGTGACCATAAGAGGGCAATGTGCTCTTGTGACCAAGGCCAGTGGGCTCCTGGAGTGCGTTCAGAGGAGTGTGGCCAGCAGGGCTAGGGAGGTTCTCCTTCATCTCTGCCCTACCCTGGTGAGGCCACATCTGGAGTATTGTGTCCGGTTCTGGGCTCCCCAGTTCCAGAGGGACAGGGGATTGCTGGAGAGGGTCCAATGGAGGCTATGAGGATGATGAAGGGACTGGAACATCTTTGCTGTGGAGAAAGGCTGAGAGCTCTGGAGCTGGTTAGTGTGGAGAAGAGAAGGCTGAGAGGGAAAGTGATCAGTGTCTGTAAATATCTGAGGGGTGGGGGTCAAGAAGGTGGTACCAGGCTCTTTGTGGTGGTGCCCATGATAGGGCAAGGGCCAGAAGTTACAAACTGGCACCCAGGAAGTTCCACCTCAACAGGAGGAGCAACTTGTTTGGTGTGAGGGTGCTGGAGGCCTGGAGCAGGCTGCCCAGAGAGGTTGTGGAGTCTCCTTCTCTGGAGATGTTCCAACCCCCACCTGGATGCATTCCTGGGTGGCTTTGCCCTTGAGTGGCCCTGCTCTGGCAGGGAGGTTTGGACTGGATGATCTGCAGAGCTACCTTCCAACCCTCTCCCGTCCTGTGATTCCACCCACCCCCACTCCAGATCAGCCAGGCCATCGAGGAGGTGCACAGCACCAACCGGGAGCTGCTGCGCAAGTACCGGCGTGAGCTGCAGCTGCGCAAGAAGTGCCACAACGAGCTGGTGCGGCTGAAAGGTGCGGATCCGGGGGAGGGCAGGGCCTGCCAGGGGACAACAGGGCCAGGAGGGGTGACAGGAGAGACCACCGAGCTTCCCAGCACCGTGGCTTGCCTGCTGCATGTCCCCATAAGGTGGTTAGTTTGTGGTGGGATGCTGCATGTCCCCATAAGGTGATTGGGTGCCAAGGTTTGGCTGCTCCACGTTCCCGTACAAGGGGCTGGTGATGGGACGCTGCAGTTGGCCACGGGGTGCAACCCTTCAGCCCATCTGGCGTTTGACGGTGCCCCTGAGGGCGCAGTGGGGCTGAGAGCATCCCTGTATCCCAAGGGAACATCCGTGTGTTCGGGAGAGTCCGTCCCATCACCAAGGAGGACGGCGAGGGCCCCGAGGCCGCCAATGCGGTCACCTTCGATGCCGATGACGATGCCATCCTGCACCTCCTGCACAAGGGCAAGCAGGTGTCCTTCGAGCTGGATAAGGTCTTCCCCCCGCAGGCATCCCAGGAGGAGGTGGGTGCCTTGCCAATCCTTGCTGCTGCAGCTCCAGGTGGGCACACAGCCACCTTCTCTGAGCCAACAGTGTGCTCTGGTGGCCAGGAGCGCCAGTGCCATCCTGGGGTGTATTAAAAGGGCTGTGGTGAATAGGTGGAGAGAGGTTCTCTTGCCCCTCTACTCTGCCCTGCTGGGGCTGCATCTAGAGTACTGTGTCCAGTTCTGGGGCCCTCAGTTCAAGAAGGAACTCAGGGAACTGCTTGAAAGGGTCCAGAGCAGAGCTGCAGCAATGCTGAAGACAGTAGAACATCTTTTTTAGGAGGAGAGCCCGAGGGAGCTGAGGCTCTTTAGCTTGGAGTGGAGGAGCCTCATGAATGTTGATAAAGATGTGCAGAGTGAGTACCCAAAGGCTGGAGCCAGGCTCTGCTGGGTGATGCCCAACGACAGCACAAGAGGCAGTGGGTGGGAGTTGAGGCACAGGAAGTTCCATGGAAACATGAGGAGGATTTTTTTCCCTAGAGGGTGACACAACCCTGGAACAGGCTACCCAGGGAGATTGTGGAGTGTCCCTCTCTGGAGATACTCAAAACCTACCTGAATGTGTTCCTGTGTGACCTGCTCTGGGTGATCCTGCTCTGGCAGAGGGGTTGGACTGAATGAGCTTTCAAGGTCCCCCCTTCCAGCCCCTGACACTCTGACTCTGTGCTTCTCCTGACCCTCCTTCTGCCTTCTCCTCCAAGGTGTTCCAGGAAGTCCAAGCCTTAGTCACCTCCTGCATTGATGGCTACAACGTCTGCATCTTTGCCTACGGACAGACAGGGGCAGGGAAAACCTACACCATGGAGGTGAATTTGCCTGGCTTTACTTCCCTCTTTTCCTTCCCTGTGCCCAGCCTTAGCACCTTCCCCCTAACCAGGATGGTGCCCAGCTTGGAGACAGCACCGGGCACTGCTGCTACCAAGGGGCTTCGTGCAGCCCTCTGGGTTTTGCTGCTGCGTAGCAGCAAAATGAAGGGGGAAAAAAAGATGCACGAGAGTGTCGTGGGGTTTTTTTAATTCCTCCCCTCCTTTTCTCCCTCCGAATCCATCAGGGAACAGCAGCCAACCCTGGGATCAACCAGAGGGCTCTGCAGCTCCTCTTCTCTGAGGTGCGGGGCAAGGAGGCCGACTGGGACTACGCCATCAGCGTCAGTGCCGCAGAGATCTACAATGAGTCCCTCAGGTATGGAGAGGTGGGAGGAAGAAAAAAAACCCAAACACCTCTCCAGGGGGTGAGAGGAGCTGCTGGGCAGCTGTTGTTACTGGACACCACCCCACACTGCTCTCCTTCCCTGTCCCACCAGCCCTCCTGCCTTGGCCACACTGCTTGTTGCCAGGGCTGTGGGTGTTGGGGTTGGCCACGCGAAGATTTATGTGGGAGTTTGGTTTGGTGCATTTATTTGGGGGTTTGGTTTGGTGCATGTCACTCATAGAAGGGATTGGGGTGGAGGAGGCCTCCAAGGTCATGCAGTCCAACCTGCAACCCAACCCCACCATGGGCCATGGGCATGCAGTTCTGGAATGTCTCCAGGCATGGGGACTCCAGCACCTCCCTGGGCAGCCTGTGTCAATCCCTGACCACTCCACCAGCAAAGAAATTATTCCTCTTCTCTAACCTAAGCCTCCCCTGACACAATTCCAGGCCAGTTCCTCTCCTTCTATCAGCTGAGCCTAGGGAGCAGAGCCCAACCTCAGCTGGCTGCAGCCTCCTCTCAGGAAGCTGCAGAGAGCAATGAGGTCTCCCTCAGCCTCCTCTCCACACTAACCATCCCCCAGCTCCCTCAGATGCTCCTTCCCAGCCTTCTCCTCCAGACCCTTCCCCACCCTTGTTGCCCTACTTGAGGTGCTCCAGCCCCTCAGTGCCCTTCTTGGAGTGAGGGCCCCAAACCTGACCCCAGTATTCAAGATGTGGCCTCCCCAGTTCCCAGCACATGGGCACCATCACCTCTCTGCTCCTGCTGCCCACACAAAGCCCTCTCCCTCCAGCTCCATAAGTTGTAGAGGCTCTCCCAGCCCCACCATTGCTCATGGATTTGTAGAATCCTAGAATGGTTTAGGGTTGCAAGGGGCCTTAAAAGCTCATCCAGTGCCATGGGCAGGGGGACACATCCCATCAGCCCAAGGATGCCCGAGTCCCCCCTCAGCCTGTCCTTGAACACCTCCAGGGAGGCTGTGGAGCACAGAATCACAGAATATGATCTTCAATCTTCAATGTGATTGAAGATCACATTCTGTGATTCTGTGCTCCACAACCTCCCTGGGCAACCTGTGCCAGTCTTTCCCCACCTTCACTGCCAATAATTCCTCCCTCGTCTCAACTCTCAATCTACCCTCCTCAAGCTTCAAGCTGCTGCTCCTCCAACCTCGATGCAGCAAGAGGGACATCCCTTCCCCACCTCCCCCCCCTGCCCCCACCAGTATATTTAGAAATTCCTAAGTGGCAACTTGGAAACATGAGAAATATTTTTCCTCCCCTGCCCAGCTGTGGGCAGGAGGGGCTGGGAGGAGGCTGGAAGCACATCCATGTGGATCATGGGAACCAGGAATGGCAATGGAGAGTGTGGTCTGGGTTGGGTGGGAGCTGGACAGCCAAGGTCTATAAATAGGATGTGCAGCATCCCTGGGAGCAGAGGGCTGCTCTGGCAGCCTTGGCACAAAGCCCTGTGCCAGGGTGGGGATGTCATGCCAGAGAGCAGTGCTCCCAGGAGCAGAGAGCTGCTCTGGCAGCCTTGGCACACGGTTCTGTGCCAGAGGGCAGCTGGCACCTGTCACCCCCAGCCTAGGGTGTGGATGATGATGATGATGATGATGATGATGATGATGAGCTCCCCTTCATCCAGGGACTTGCTGGGGAAGGAGCCACAGGAGAAGCTGGAGATCAAGCTGTGCCCAGATGGCAGTGGGCAGCTCTACGTACCTGGGCTGACGGAGTTCAGGGTGCAATGTGTGGAGGACATCAACAAGGTGTGAGGGGATGTGGGGCAGTGAGTGGCACTGGAGGTGTGGTGAATTTTGGGGGGCAGTGTCTGTGTGAGCCCCCAGTTTTGAGAGTATTTCTGAAGCACCAGGGGGAGAGACCCAAATAGGTCCTTGGGTGCCATGTGGCAGTTCCTATCCCATGGAGTGGGACACCGGGTGGGTGAGACCTGATGTCTCCTGAGGGATTAATGGGATGCTGGCAGCCAACCAAGTGTCCTGCCTGCCACCCTCTGCCTTCAGGGTACCATCCAGCCCGAGACCTGGCAGCGGTCATCACCTTGTTGCTTGGGTTAGAACCCTGGGAGAGGGTACTCCCGTGATGGAGGCATCGTGGCGGGTTTGGGGCAGCCTGGGCACACCTCTCAGCTCCTCCCCAGGCTCACCCCCACCCCCTACTCCAGGTCTTCGAATTTGGCCACGTCAACCGGGCCACAGAGTGCACCAACCTGAACGAGCACAGCTCCCGCTCTCACGCCCTCCTCATCGTCACCGTCCGCGGCTTGGACCGCAGCACCGGGCTGCGCACCACGGGTGGGTGTGCCGTGCGGCGTGCCCCCCCCCTTACCTGGGCACCACGCCAACCTCCCCACGGAGGGCTGCGTGGGGCCGGGGGCACTGATGCCAGCCGCGTTTGTGTCGCCAGGAAAGCTGAACTTGGTGGACCTGGCGGGATCAGAGCGGGTCGGGCGGTCGGGCGCGGAGGGCAATCGGCTCCGCGAAGCGCAGCACATCAACAAGTCCCTGTCGGCGCTGGGCGATGTCATCTATGCCCTACGCTCCCGCCAGGGCCACGTCCCCTTCCGCAACTCCAAACTGACCTACCTGCTGCAGGACTCCCTCAGCGGGGACAGCAAGACCCTCATGATGGTGCAGGTAGGGCACGCAGCGCCCCTTTGGCCGCCGCCTGCAGCCTCTCGGTGTGGCGCCGTGAGGGGCCTGCTTGCAGCCCTTCTTCAGAGGCGGGCAGGACAGGTGCGAGAGGCAGGAGAGATGGGTCGGCCCCTGTCTCTGTGTCCGTCTTTGTGTTCCTGTCTTTGTCTTTCCATCTCTGTCCTCATCTCTCCCTGTCTCTTGTCCTCATCTCTCTCATTACTCTGCTCTCGTCAGACCCCACCTGGAGTACTGTGTGCAGTTCTGGAGCCCTCAGCACAGGAAGGACATGGAAGTGTTGGAGCGGGTCCAGAGGAGGGCCACAAAGATGATCAGAGGGCTGGAGCAGCTCTCCTATGAGGACAGGCTGAGAGAGTTGGGGCTCTGCAGCCTGGAGAAGAGAAGGCTTCGAGGGGACCTGATAGTAGCCTTCCAGTATCTGAAGGGGGCCTACAGGAAGGCTGGGGAAGGATTATTTACAAGGTCCTGCAATGACAGGACAAGGGGCAATGGGCTTAAAGTGGCAGAGGGGAGATTTAGACTGGATGTTAGGAGGAAGTTCTTTACAGTGAGGGTGGTGAGGCGCTGGCACAGGTTGCCCAGGGAGGTTGTGGATGCTCCCTCCCTGGAGGTGTTCAAGGCCAGATTGGATGAGGCCTTGAGTAACCTGTGCTAGTGGGAGGTGTCCCTGCCTATGGCAGGGGGTTGGAACTAGATGATCCTTGAGGTCCCTTCCAACCTTACCATTCTATGATTCTATGATTCTATGATCTCTGTGTCCCCTTGTCTTTGTCTCCCTGTCTCTTGTCCCCCCATCTCTGTGTCCCCGTTTTTGCCTCCCCACCTCTGTGTCCCCACCAAGGACAAAGGATGCGAGATGGACTCAGAACTCCGCATTCTTTTCCCTGGCGCTGGATGTCAGGCTGGGCAATGCCTCCAGCAACCTGCTCTAGTAGAAGGCGTCCCTGGGGGTTGGAACTTTAAAGCCCCTCCCAACCTAAACCCTTCTGTGCTTTTGCCCTGCCCTGTGAGTGTGATGCTGGCTTCTCCCTGTTCCCCTCTCTTGCCAGGAGCGTTTTAGGCTTTAGCAGCTCCTCCATCCCTGTGCCCCTTCCCTGTGCCCCTCAGCAGGTGCTTGAGCCGTTGCCACCTGCTGCAGCTTTTCCCAGCTGTCTCTTGTGCTGGGGAAGTTGGTGACAGGGGGACCTGGTGGCAGGTGCTGGTGGATGGGACTATCTTGGAGCTGTGGGTTAATAATAGCAGCTGGTTGCCTGGCATCAGTGTGTGTGTTTGGGGCAGGGGAGGCCTGGTGGAGGGGGGAAGATGGTGCAGACAGCTGGTGAGGTGACTTTCTGCATGCCCACAGGTGTCCCCTGCTGAGAAGAACAGCAGTGAGACCCTCTGCTCCCTAAAGTTTGCTGAGAGGGTTCGCTCCGTGGAGCTGGGTCCTGTCTCCAGAAAGGCTGAGCTGGCTTCCTGGCCCAGCCAGGAGCAGCTGGAGGTAACCAAGGGGCTGCTGCTGCCCTTCCTCTTCTTCCTCACTCCCCTCTGCATGGTCGTCGGGGCTGTTTGCTGTTGGGTGTTCTTTGGAGCTGCCTCTTGCCGACCAGGTTGTCCCTGAGGAGCAGCATTCAGTGATGCTGCCACCTTGGCTCTTCCATTCCGGTTTTGCAGTAGCTCCCCCATGGCTTGTCAAGCATTGGCACAGGCTGCCCAGGGAGGTGCTGGAGTCCCCATGCTTGAAAGTGTTCCAGAACTGCATGGCCATGGCACTTTGGGGCCATGGTTTGATGCCCAGGGTGGGGTTAGGTTGCTTTTTGGACTGGATGACCTCAGAGGGCTTTACCAACCCAGACGGTTCTGTGCTTCTGTACCTTCAGAGCACATTAGAGACCATTGCCCAAGAAAGCACCACCTGCTCCCCCGGGGTCTGGCATGAGCTGACCCTGAGGCTGTGCCACATCTCTTCCCCCCAGGGTGACTCTCCAGGGACCTCAGTGCCCTCCAGCCGGGGCCATGCAGCCCCCAGCCCAGGGCAGCTCTCCAACCGCTCTGCCTCCATCCGCAGGAAGCTCCAGACCTCAGGTGGGTCCTGGGGCACCCTTGCCTGGCTCTGCAGCCTAGCTGGGGTCCCCCCAGCTGCCAGCCTCAGCTCTGACAGGCACTGGCAGGCAAATGCCTGCATGGGGGAGCTAGCTGAGTTGTCACCAGCTCAGTAACTAATGGCTAATTAGCCCTGGAGAGCTGGGTTAGTGCTCCCCCAAGAGCACTTGCAGCATGAAGCCACTCAGGGTGCACAGAGGGGGCGATGCCACAGGGCAGTGACAATGGCCCCAGGCTGAAGTTCTCTTCCCCTCTGATTTCAGCTTGAAGTAGGGGCAGCCGTGGCTGCCAGGTGAGTGCCCATGGCTGGGAGCCGGTGGAGGGCTCTGCTTTGGCCAAGGCAGGGGTGCCAGGCGCTGCTGCTCGCTGGGACGCTCTTGGGGACTGCTTGTGGTACCAGCTTATTGCAGCACCCACTGAAATGCCACCTGCTGGGGCTGGGGCAGTGCTGGTCGTGCCCTCCCTCTAGCCCTGTGTGACCCACGTGTCTTCTCCCCCACTGCAGGGAAGCTGAGGCCAGTCCCCGTGTGATGAGTGCCAGCCCTGGCACTAAACCTGCTGCAGGACCCAGCTCTTCAAGGTGCTATGGAGAACCAGCTGCTGGAAGACAGAAAAGGCTGCTTCTGTGCCATCCCCTCACCTACCTGGAGCTGTCAGCAGAGGGTGACAGGCATCTCTCACCATGAGGCAGCACAGGACCTGGGTCTCCCAGCAGCCAGATGACCACCTTGGGGTGGGGGACAGCAGTGCTGGGCAGGGAGTTGCCCCCCCTTAGCCCCTCAGCTCTGTGACTTGGGTTTTGCTGGGCAGCTGCTTTTAAGCCAGAGCAAGGAGTGTGCAGAGAGGAGCAGTGGAGGTGACCTGGCTGAAGAAGAGGAGCTCAGAGCCAGGTGAGCCCCTGGATCTGTCTCTGCTTTTCCCCCCACCCACCATGGTTGGCCAACCTGGCTGCAGCTCCCCCAGGATTGGCTTCCTGCTGTCTTTGCCAGCAGCTCTTCCTCCACTCCAACCCCTCCCCAGCAAGCTCCTCCTTCCCCTAGCAGGCTTCTGAAGCCATGTTGTTGCATGAGGGCACCCTGGTGCCATGCATGAGCCCAGCTGCTCTTTCCTTGGCAGTGCTGGCAGTGCCCAGGCATAGAGGGTGCCCATGCTAGGTGGCACCATGGTGGGTCGAGCATGAAGCTGTTTGTGAAGTGATGTCTTGTCCAGAGAGGCCACAGTGTGTGGTCAAGCTGAAAGTGTTTGAGATCTTTTTTTATCCCCTGTTGATGTGGTCTTGGAATGGAGATAAACAAACAAAAGCAACTCCCAGCCCAAAAAAAGGAGATGGCACTGCCCACCCCTGGGAAGGCTTCCTCCTGGTTTTGCACTGATGGTTCCTTCTCCTTTCCCTCTTCCACAGCAGATTCTATTTAATGAAAAACAAAACAAAACCAACACAGCAAATGGGGGAAAAAGAAAAAAACCCTGAAAAAGGGGGGGGAAAAAAAGAGCTTTTTTTTGTATGGCAGAGGAGATGTTTCTATGTATTTTAATAATTAACACCCCCAAAAAAGATATAATTAATAATTCCTGTTTTGTAACAAAGCTTATTTTAAAATAAACTGGTCAAAGCAGGCCTCCTGTGCTGGCTCTTGGTGCCCACTTGCAGTGGGTGCTGCCCCTTTCACCATGGCTGGAGAAACTCATTGATGGGGACTAGTGCCAACCTGCCAGTCCCAGCCCCCTTCCTTCCCTAGCTTACAGCTCTCAGGAGCTTGAGTTGAGCCCTAGGGCTTGTAGAATCTTGATCAGCCTTGTGCCAGGCTCTTTGTGGTGGTGCCCATGATAGGGCAAGGGCCAGAAGTTACAAACTGGCACCCAGGAAGTTCCACCTCAACAGGAGGAGCAACTTGTTTGGTGTGAGGGTGCTGGAGGCCTGGAGCAGGCTGCCCAGAGAGGTTGTGGAGTCTCCTTCACTGGATGCTTTCTCCACCTGGATGCATTCCTGTGTGACCTTGCCCTAGGTGCCACTGCTCTGGCAAAGGCTTTGGACACTCACGATGATTAGCAGTGGAACCCCCCTAGGTGAGGCAGGGAGTGGCTGCAGCAGAGGCAGGACACAAACCATGAGCTTCCTGCTGCTCCAGGCAGGCAACAACTTCAGCCCTGGCCCTGCTCTCCTGCTTTGACATAGTGCCAGGGCCTCTGGCTCCATGAGCCAGCATCAGAGCCACCTCCTCTGGAGCCATGGCCCAGAAGACATTCCCTTTCATTCCTTAACCCTGACCACATGTGGATGAAGTTATCCTGCTGGCCCTCCAAGTCTGAGCTTTAGTTTAGAAGTGGAGGAGGAGCTCCCAAAGGCAGGCAGGGAGGCAAAAGCTCTGCACCCAGCTAAGAAGGACAAACAATGATGTTGAACTGGCACAGTCGACATGCTAGAAGGCAGGGATCCATCCAGAGGGACCTGGACAGGCTGGAGAGGTGGGCCCAGGCCAACCTCATGAAATTCAACAAGGCCAAGTGTAAGGTCCTGCACCTGGGTAGGCACAATCCCAAGCACAACTCCAGGCTGGGTGGTGAATGGCTGAGAGCAGCCCTGAGGAAAAGGACCTTGGAGTCTGGGTTGATGAAAAGCTCAACATGAGCCTGCAGTGTGCACATGCAGCCCAGACAGCAACTGAGTCCTGGGCTGCATCAAGAGCAGTGTGGCCAGCAGGGCAAGGGAGGGGATTCTGCCCCTTTACTCTGCTCTCCTGTCCTGAGACACCACCTGGAGTCCTGTGTGCAGTTCTGGAGCCCTCAGCACAGGAAGGACATGGAAGTGTTGGAGCAGGTCCAGAGGAGGCCACGAAGATGCTCAGAGGGCTGCAGCAGCTCTGCTGTGAGGACAGGGC